>MJUT01007487.1:982983-996601 GCA_002080005.1 Gigantidas platifrons
ATCTTCAGAACACTTGTGTCCACATCTGTTTTACTGTGTTCGTGTTGCTTGATCTTCAGAACACTTGTGTCCACATCTGTTTTACTGTGTTCGTGTTGCTTGATCTTCAGAACACTTGTGTCCACATCTGTTTTACTATGTTCGTGTTGCTCTAGCTTCAGAACACTTGTGTCCACATCTGTTTTACTATGTTTGTGTTGCTCTATCTTCAGAACACTTGTGTCCACATCTGTTTTACTGTGTTCGTGTTGCTCGATCTTCAGAACACTTGTGTCCACATCTGTTTTACTATGTTCGTGTTACTCTAGCTTCAGAACACTTGTGTCCACATCTGTTTTACTGTGTTCGTGTTGCTCTATCTTCAGAACACTTGTGTCCACATCTGTTTTACTATGTTCGTGTTGTTCTATCTTCAGAACACTTGTGTCCACATCTGTTTTACTGTGTTCGTGTTGCTCGATCTTCAGAACACTTGTGTCCACATCTGGTTTACTGTGTTCGTGTTGCACGATCTTCTGAACATTTGTTTCTACATCTGTTTTACTGTGTTCGTGTTGCTCTATCTTCAGAACACTTGTGTCCACATCTGTTTTACTGTGTTCGTGTTGCTCGATCTTCAGAACAATTGTGTCCATATCTGTTTTACTGTGTTCGTGTTGCTCTATCTTCAGAACACTTGTGTCCACATCTGTTTTACTGTGTTCGTGTTGCTCTATCTTCAGAACACTTGTGACCACATCTGTTTTACTATGTTCGTGTTGCTCGATCTTTAGTTTTGTTGTGTAGACCATCGTTTATCTTGTCCTTTTCATTGGTCATTGTGTTGTCTGTCCTTCTGTTTTACTGTGTTCGTGTTGCTCGATCTTTAGTTTTGTTGTGTAGACCATCGTTTATCTTGTCCTTTTCATTGGTCATTGTGTTGTCTGTCCTTCTGTTTTACTATGTTCGTGTTGCTCGATCTTTAGTTTTGTTGTGTAGATCATCGTTTGTCTTGTCCTTTTCATTGGTCATTGTGTTGTCTGTACTTCTAATTACGGCTTCTGATTACCCTGTTGTATCGTCAAACATTTCTTATTGGACAAAAAGTATTAATATTTTAATGAAAAAGAAAATAACAAACGCATAAAGTGAGACTCAACTATAATGTATTATATGTATTACTCTATTTCGAGCTGGAACTTGAACAGGTTCAGATGCCGTCGTCGTCGTGATCGTATGGTAGTTGGATTTATAACTACCTATGCAATCAGTGCCTATCACCACTAACGTTGTAGTTCAAATCCCATCCAAACGAGGGGTTCTTGATACAACATTGTGTGATAAAGTTTTTCAGTGACCGGAGACAGGTCGGTGATTTTCTCCGGGAACTCCCGTTTCCTCCACCAATAAAACTGACTGCTACGATATAGCTGAAATATTGTTGAAAGTGGTGTTAAATACCTGTAACCCTAACCCATTGAACAGGTTCAGGAAAAATCTCAATTAAATTAAAATGTGTCGCTTTGTACGTGTTTCATGAAATGTAGAAACGTCGATGCAATGTGGAATTTGTTAATCGATTTGAAGGAGATCGATTAATAAGATATAAAGATAAAAACAAAAATACATGACACAGTTTGATATTGTCTACTCGATCTTATTTATGTTTGAAATTTGTTGTATCTTTTTTAAAAGAAAAAAAATAAATTAACGCCATAAATAAATAAATAAATAAATAAATAAATAAAATAAAAAATAAAATACCGCATCTGATTTCAATTGGATTGCTGCCCACTTGAGTAATTTAACATGCATTGTTTCAAATTCAACAAGGGTAACGCAAAGCGTGGCGTATCCCTTGCCTACAAATTTGACCCGGTGACCTTGACCTTTGACCTTGGAAATCAATAGGATTCCAGATTCTCTGAAGGACTAAGTATGTACCTAGTTTGGTCAACATCCATTAAAGAATGTTGATTCTAGAGTATTCACAAGGATGTTATGGAAGGATGGACGATAGTGTTACTATATCCCTTCACAACTTCGTTGGCGAGGGGATAATAAATGTGCCCTTTGTGTTTTACGTGTTCTTTCATACATTCATTATTTCATTCATAGACATTTGCAAGATCCTACTATTGATACTTAAATGACGGACAAATAACAATATCACTATTCTACTAGTATGTATTCATGCACGCTTTCAGCATGCTCCCGTCACATCTACGATAAACAATTATTATCAAGCAAACATCATTCACACTCCCAAGTTCTTGCAGAACCTGCACCAATTTTCAGGTAAATACTTTTTTTTAATATTAGTTGTCGATTTTATTCTCAAAATTGTTTCTTGGACATATTGGTAAACATGTTTCATTTGAAATTTACCAAATTGTAATTATGTAATACGGGCAACAACATAGTTTTCAAGACATTATTCCCATGTAAACGATAATATGATTGGTCTTCTTTCTACTGTTCAGTACACAAAACATACAATTTCATGTTCATTTTCAACTTTTAAGGGTGTAGACTTGGGCTACCCTAATATTATCCCATCATTCAATTTTTTTTTTAAATTTGTATCATGGAATAGTTATGTCTAAATACATTATCTGCCAAAGTTTCAAACAATTTCACCGTGCCATTTTCTCCATAGCACATCCTAAACATAGCAATTTTGGGGGTATTCTTGATGCCAGATGGTAATACTAGTTTCGGAAGATTCTAATATTTATGCACATTTATTTCTGATTGAAAGGGACTATTTTGGCTTTAATACACTTGAGAGTGTTGTTGTTGAATAAATATGAAATATCTAGCATATCTGAATATCCTGTTTGGAGATAATCACGTGCAAAACAGTGGAAACTGAAAAAAGGGGGGATGCCCTGAGGACCACCTTGGTATTAAAAATCGGATTAAAAAAATTCCTGTCAATTAATTTCCACCAAAAAATGTCACACTGAAGAATAGTCATATAGACATCATTGCACCACATTTTACAAACTTTTACCGTCAGATTTTTAAAATATTTAAATTTATGTTTTTCATGGATGGCACCCAGAAAAAAAAAATGAAATTGTCGAGGGAAGTTATCACACACCCATCCTTTGCTAGTTTCTTTGTGAGATAAAAAAATAACTTGTTACCAATAACAAAAAGCTTTTGAATTCTTATAATTGACACAGTGGATGTCCAAATTACCAAATGACTGCATTTGTCTTTTTTATTTTCAGGTCGACTGGGGAGGGGTGGTTACAACCCCCCCCCCCCCCAAACAAAGACAGCCACCCAGCTGTATTGTTAAATTCCTTCAAATTCTGTGCTCCAGTTGTATTCGTTTGATTCTGGTTATTCTTTAGTTGTCTTAGGAGAAGGGGGCGGCGGTATAAGAAAGGATCAGATATTACAATTTTTTCCCTCGAACATAGCTTTCTATTTTTTTTACTATCATAAAATGAATTTGCTCTATAGTTTCATAATATCTAAGATTCTGGTGTATATATTTAATATTTTTTTGACAAACCCTTGAAATTCAATAGAAAAAGGTTGTAACACAAATTGTGTTACATTTCTGACATTTTTGATAACATATTTCGATGAACATTTTTTCTGGAAAGAGATATTTCAATGATATTTTGTGGGCACCGGCATATGATAATAACACACTGCCTGACACTGGCATAAGCAGCCATAGCCTACAGTTTAATGGCAGAGGAAGTGTGAAATAGGCCATAGCCTACAGTTTAATGGCAGAGTAAGTGTGAAATAGGTCATAGCCTACAGTTTAATGGCAGAGGAAGTGTGAAATAGGCCATATTCTACAGTTTAATGGCAGAATAAGTGTGAAATAGGCCACAGTCTACAGTTTAATGGCAAAGTAAGTGTGAAATAGGCCATAGTCTACAGTTTAATGGCAAAGTAAGTGTGAAATAGGCCATAGTCTACAGTTTAATGACAAAGTAAGTGTGAAATAGGCCATAGTCTACAGTTTAATGACAAAGTAAGTGTGAAATAGGCCATAGTCTACAGATTAATGGCAAAGTCAGTGTGAAATAGGCCATAGTCTACAGTTTAATGGCAAAGTAAGTGTGAAATAGGCCATAGTCTACAGTTTAATGGCAAAGTAAGTGTGAACGAGGCCATAGTCTACAGTTTAATGGCAGAGTAAGTGTGAAATATGCCATAGTCTACAGCTTAATGGCAGAGTAAGTGTGAAATAGGCCATAGTCTACAGTTTTATGGCAAAGGAAGTGTGAAATAGGCCATAGTCTACAGTTTAATGGCAAAGTAAGTGTGAAATAGGCCATCAGGGCTTAAGCAATTTTCTAAAAGTGCACTAGTCCAGGACCAGTGAGCACCAGGAATCTACTGGTCCTGAAAAATTTTCTACTGGTCCTGAATATCGGATTGGAGGAAATAAAATTTGTTGAACACAAAATTAACTTACCCACTCCCGGTAGTAGTAACTGAGTGACATAATTATATTATTTAAAATGACTTTTAGGTAGGCAATTTAATACCTGATCAGATGCTGCTTTGCATTCTGTCTTGGGCTATCAAATAGTCAATTTTCGCATATTGGTTGTACCTTTTATTGGCTTTTAATAAAGCACTGGTTTTTGTTTTTTGCTGTTGCAAATTCTGGATATTTTACAGTATTTACCCCACATATTTACATGTTGACTGATTTTGTCTGTTTGTTGATTTATGAGTTTTGACTTTCCCTTTGGCAGATTGCTCGGTGTTCGGTAATTTTGTTATTACTCTTATTTCATAATTCTCATTAGCATGATCGCCGGTAATCTCGTTGAGATTAGACTTTCAAAGATACAGAGCAGAAAATGTCTTTGGAAGTCTAATCTCTGGAGATACAGCAGAAAATGTCTTTCGGAAGTTTAATTCCAACGAGATTAGATCGCCGGAGTTATCAGCCTACCACTTCCCTCAACCCAAGGATTTTTTTCCTTCCACGATGTTTGAAATATTCTCTTCCGTTTTAGCCTATCGTATCTTTGACCTTTTGTTGGTTGTGGTGTTTTTTCATTATGTAATTTATTGTTGTCAGTATCACGAGCCGCTCCGTTAACTTTAAAAAACAAGCTGGTCACTGACTCGGGCCATTTTTATGTTTGAACTGCTTCACTAATACGCATGAGTATTATCGAAAGAATTACCGCTTCCGTAAAGAGCAAAACTGATCTTAAGTTATTCTGTTACAGCCATCCTGGGTGTGTGTGCTTCGTTAATTACCGGAGGTTCATACAGAACAAAACACACTTCGTAAAGCACTAAAACGATATGAATTAATCCAAGAGGCAATCAATCTTGGATTAAAATTATGCAGTAGCATCTGTCACTCGGAATTTTAACCACCCATTTAATTCAAGTCCGTAATTGGACAGAATAGGTCCGTCGGTTTTTACAGGATTAGAAAATGTTAGGTCCGAACCCACAAATCGCCGGTCCCGGACCTCGGATCAGCGGATTTTTTAACCGCTGGGCCATAGTCTACAGTATAATGGCAGAGTAAGTGTGAAATAGGCCATAATCTACAGCTTAATGACAGAGTAAGTGTGAAATAGGCCATAGTCTACAGTTTAATTGCAGAGTAAGTGTGAAATAGGCCATAGTCTACAGTTTAATGGCAGAGTAAGTGTGAAATAGGCCATAGTCTACAGTTTAATGGCAAAGTAAGTGTAAAATGCGTCATAGCCTGCAAGTGAATGACAGAGAAAGCATGAAATGTGCCGTAGCCTTCAGCTGAATGTGTCCTCAAATTGGCCAAAAACGCTAATCATTATACCACACGGAGGTCTTTCAAAATTTCAAGATTATATCTGAAGAAAATCAGATTTAAAGAGTTGTGCCCATTGAAGGTGTAAAGGGGGACGACTGTTCTTGTTAGTACACAAGAACTTTTAATTCCTTGTAAAATTCTAATAAAACTACACAATATATATATATATATCAGCAATATATCTAATATATATACAAAATGTAGTAAAAGTTAGTTTGTCAGTGACTTGCGACAGGTCGGTGGTTTTCTCCGGGTACTCCGGGTTCCTCCACCAATAAAACTGACCGCCACGATATAACTGAAATATTGTTGAAAGTGACGTTAAACACCATACCCCTCACCATAAAACTATAATAAAATTTACAATCAAACTGTTGTATGAAACGCTCATAAAGTGATATGTTCTTGTTAGTCGCCAGCAAGTTAATTAATTTTTCAGAAATACAAGTATTAGCAGGTATGGGTACTATGATTTTTGTTTTTTTCCTTGTTTTTGTATTACACATTATACTATCTGTTTCTATGATTTTTGGTTTTTTTCTTGTTTTAGTTTTACACATTATACTATCTGTTTCTATGATTTTTGTTTTTTTTCTTGTTTTTGTATTACACATTATACTATCTGTTTGGATGATTTTTGGTTTTTTGCTTGTTTTTGTATTACACATTATACTATCTGTTTCTATGATTTTTTGTTTTTCCCTTGTTTTTGTATTACACATTATACTATCTGTTTCTATGATTTTTGTTTTTTCCTTGTTTTTGTATTACACATTATACTATCTGTTTCTATTATTTTTTGTTTTTTCCTTGTTTTTGCATTACGCATTATACTATCTGTTTCTATTATTTTTGGTTTTTCCCTTGTTTTTGTATTACACATTATACTATCTGTTTCTATGATTTTTGTTTTTTCCTTGTTTTTGTATTACACATTATACTATCTGTTTCTATGATTTTTGTTTTTCCCTTGTTTTTGTATTACACATCATACTATCTGTTTCTATTATTTTTTGTTTTTTCCTTGTTTTTCTATTACACATTATACTATCTGTTTCTATGATTTTTGTTTTTTCCTTGTTTTTGTATTACACATTATACTATCTGTTTCTATTATTTTTGGTTTTTTCCTTGTTTTTGTATTACACATTATACTATCTGTTACTATTATTTTTTGGTTTTTCCCTTGTTTTTGTATTACACATTATACTATCTGTTTCTATGATTTTTGGTGTTTGCCTTGTCTTTGTATTACACATTATACTGTATGTTACTATTATTTTCATTTTCATACATCGAATTGCTTTTAAATGTAGCCATTAAAAGATATGGCAAACCACAGAATGTAAATTAATATTATGTCAGGGAAATGTTTTATGTAGGCCATACACATCTAGGACAATCTCCCATGCTATACCACAATATCTGATATGGTATTAAAATCAAGAAATTGCATAGGAACATTGGCAGGTATCTGTGCAGGCTTTGTGTAGGAACATTGGCAGGTATCTGTGAGGCTTTATGTAGGAACATTGGCAGGTATTTGTGCAGACTTTGTGTAGGAACTTTGACAGGTATCTGTACAGGCTTTGTGTAGGAACATTGGCAGGTATCTGTGTAGGATTGTGTAGGAACATTGGCAGGTATCTGTGCAGGCTTTGTGTAGGAACATTGGCAGGTATCTGTGCAGGATTTGTGTAGGAACATTGGCAGGTATCTGTGCAGGCTTTGTGTAGGAACATTGGCAGGTATCTGTGCAGGCTTTGTGTAGAATCTTTGGCAGGTATCTGTGAAGACTTTGTGTAGGAACATTGGCAGGTATCTGTGCAGGCTTTGTGTAGGAACATTGGCAGGTATCTGTGCAGGCTTTGTGTAGGAACATTGGAAAGTTTCTGTACAGGCTTTGTGTAGAAATATCGGCAGGTATCTGTACAGGCTTTGTGTAGGAACATTGGCAGGTATCTGTACAGGCTTTGTGTAGGAACATTGGCAGGTATCTGTGCAGGCTTTGTGTAGGAACATTGGCAGGTATCTGTGCAGGCTTTGTGTAGGAACATTGGCAGATGTCTCTACAGGATTTTTGTAGGAACATTAGCAGGTATCTGTGCAGGCTTTGTGGAGGAACATTGGTATTTACCTGTGCAGGCTTTGTGTGGGAAAATTGGCAGGTATCTGTGCAGGTTTTGTGTAGGAACATTGACAGGTGTCTGTGCAGGCTTTGTGTAGGAACATTGGTAGGTATCTGTGGAGGCTTTTTGTAGGAACATTGTCAGGTATCTGTACATGCTTTGTGTAGGAACATTGGCAGGTACCTGTGCAAGTTTTGTGGAGGAACATTGGCAGGAGTCTGTGCAGGCTTTGTGTAGGAACATTGGCAGGTTTATGTGCAGGCTTTGTGTAGGAACATTGACATGTGTCTATGCAGGCTTTGTGTAGGAACATTGGCAGGTATCTGTGCAGGCTTTGTGTTTTATTTCTATTTGTCTTGTAATTGAATTTAATATATTTCACGTCACGATATAGCTGTACTATAGCGTTAAATGTCAATCAATCAATCAATCAATCAATCAATCAATCAATCAATCAATCAATCAAGTCTTGGCGGTTATATCTGAAATCATAGGATTTCACACTTTGGGAGGTATGATATTTTATGGTAGATAAAGTAATCATACAATTTCATTAAGATATGTCAGATGGTTTCTAAGATACGGCTACGTAGTATTTCAAATATTAAATTTACGACAAAATAAACAAAGAACTAAAATAATAAAAAAAGTTTATCTATTGAGTAACCTTACACGGAAATTCTTCAATCTCGTAGTCTTTTAAATAAAACTCATTGAAATATGACATTTTTATATCTCAACGACGAGATAACGGAAGAAAATAATATTATATATATATATAAACACAGGTGGAATTTAATAAATATTTTATAAGTTAATTTTGGAAAGAAATACAAGATGGTAAACAGTAAATTGTTGCATATGTTGATTTATATGATTGTTTATATACATTTACAGCATGCTCGAACTTTCAATCAGTCAGCAGTTTCAGAAAGGCGTATGATATCAGAGCTTGAAGATAATGTTTATGCATGTGACAACTATGGCACAACATATCCAATGGACGACAACGTAACAAATACGTGCTTTATGGAAATAAATAAAGGAGACATTGATGAGTTTATGTATCAAATGCACAAGCGAGATTTTCAAATTAATCTTCTTAAAATGCACTTAAAATTTTCTGAAGACGTAGAAATGACAACGTGTACTATTACACACCTGGACTGGGTATGGACCTTTCCTGGACGAAATGGAGGCAGTCAGTATTTATATCTAATGAAAGAATATTCTATCTATTCATTAGGCATACTAAATCAGTACACATTTTCAATGGAGTTCGGTATTAACATGAAAGGAAACTGTCCAGTTATAATAGGAGAACGTAATACGACGGAACGCATAGGTTTGGCATTCCTACAGGCTTTCAACAGATCGTTATCCGGTGAAAACGACGCTGACATTACTCATGGATATGTTTGTTATCTAAGCAGGATTTATATGGAAGAAACGTTGTTCTATTTCAGTAAATACACCATAGCACCAATGCAGACTGTGGGTTATCGATGTTGTAACAACACATTCAATACTAAAACGCGCAAGGACAACATATCGTGCCATAGTACAACGATCATGATCGATAATGGTTTATGGTGGAATTTTCCATATGTAATGGGTTGGTTGATGTTTCTTGTTTTGCCGATTCTATTGATGAATGCTTTGTCTAATGGACAGTCACGTGATAAAACAGGACACATACACGTGCATGATTGGCTGCATGTAAACCCGATATCAATAGGTATGGTTCTTAAGAGTCGATATCTTAGGGCTTTTACAACAGGGAGACTTTTTTCTTGTTTTATCAAAATATTTTGCGTTCTGCTGACATCTACCTTTATTGTGATAGAAGTCGTGGCTTATTTGATATTTCATAGCGAATTTGTAGTTTCACTAACTCGAGCTGGATCTCCGTTCAATTGGATTACAATGGCCGCAGGTTACAGACTGAGTAAGACAAGTTTTCTTCCATGTTTTGGAGGTCCGTACGTGGCACTTATGCTCTACTTAGTAACGTTTTCTATTATTTTATGCGTTCCGTACGATTTAAGCATTTTTTTAGAAAAGGGCTTAGAAGATAGAAAGGGTCATTTGAAATCTCTGCTAGATGTGGATTTAACTACAAGAAGTAAATTGGGTGCACTATTCAACATTCAAAGACAAGCAGGATACGAACGATTTTATTCCATTTTAAAAGCAAACGTATACATGCTTATTAACCCATCATTTTGGAGTCTAGGATTTCAACTTCAGATTCGGAGACTACAAGGGTATATAAATATAATATATAGAGACAGGCAAGTTTGTAAATTAATAATTGTTATATTATTTATTCCTATATATCTATTGTTATGTGTATGCGAGTGGTTACTCTCGGTTCTGTTATATGGTTGTCCTGTGGTGGGATTTTTCGTTATTATCGTACATGCCTATTATCATTGGGTGAAATGTAAAATTAAGAAAACACATCGAATGAGCTACTTAGTTTCCATTATTTCTATTATATTGATGTCAATCATAGTTGCATTTGATATTTACATATTTTCGCTCATATTTATTGACAGTTTCGTGTTTTTGTCCCGAATATGTACATATGTGTTTACAGGACTGATAGCTTACCCGGATGTAACGTATGGTTACTTTGTTTTTACCATCACTGTAATTATCTACGTTACCGAAAGCATACAACATATCGATGTTGTTTATTCACGTCTGTTCGAAAAAGCTAAAGTGGCTTGTGAAAGATATCAACGGAAAAGACTGTTCCCAGCTGTTCCATTGATAAGAATGAACGAATCGGCTTCCTTCATGTCTGCCGCATTATTCCGTTATGTAGTTCGATATAAGAAACCTGTGCGAATAGAAGTTTTATTTTCAATTTTCAAATTAATGCTTATTGTCATCGTCCTGTATATGTCAATTTCAACCCTTCTGGCTTTCAAAGAAATAAGCAAGGTGACGACATTAACACAAACAATCACGGCTCTTTTCATTTGCCTGCTTCCTAAATTGTGGAAAATGTTCACACGGCAGAATGAACAATCTCTTGAAGTAAAAGAAAGCTCGGACGTGAAGAAAATTATTGAGCAGTACTGCAAATCATACATACACGAACGAGTACAAGGTAATACACAGGAAGATATAAACCCCCAAGATTTAGACCAATCGATAAGCAAATACTCAGACGAAGAAGATTTAACGGAGGAATTACTTCTTGACCTTGATATCTAATGAGGTCTCAGAAGAGGTAAGGGGAAGTAGATTCGGTAGAGGAGTTACTTCTTGACCTTGATATCTAATGAGGTCTGAGAATAGGTAAAACGATGTAGATTCGGTAGAGGAGTTTGACCTTGAGATTTCAGTAGAGGTAATGTTATACTGCTATGATTTAATGAGTTGCATCTTGACCTTGAGATTTCAGTAGAGGTAATGTTATACTGCTATGATTTAATGAGTTACGTCTTGACCTTGAGATGTGTCACATAAAAAAAGAAAACTCAAGTATAATATTACCTCTATAATATAAACGGAACAAACATGGGGTAGCTTAGTTGTCAAAAATTATGTCCATATCAGATAATGTTCATATCATTTAGCGGCAACATGATAGGTGGCACTAGTTGAGCAAGAACTGCTAATCCTTCCCGAGTGCCTGAGTTTACCCCCGGTTTTCAGTAGGATCCTTCGATTTACAGCTTCTAATTACACCTTGGTATATTAAAATTTGTCTTAGCATGGTGATTTAATAGTTGTTTGTAAAAGAAATGTTTGATATAAATATAATATTTGTGACAAACTTAAAATCAATTTACATGTGTGTATATTATTTAGCGAACACTGTATTGAACTGTCTGACAATAAGACCATAGTCACAAAATATAATCTTTTATTCTATAAGCCTTTTGTTTGTAAGCTTTATTCCGTTATTTCTTCCAAGACAAAATAATAACAAAATAACTTTGCTTGTCAACATTTTTTTTCTGAATGTATGATTCATATGGTCGTTGGTACATGTCTTTGAATAAATAAATCTCCACCTTGATGACTTTATATTGTATATTATCACAATCTTTACAGTCGAGTCAGACTACATTGTTACAGCTAGCTGTATTGATCTGCACGGTAATACTATAACTGTGTCTGTATATTTCTGAGAACGTTCTACTGTTCTAGATCTAGATATCCTTGGTACATCAAGACATACCAACACGTAGCACGAGCTTGGATTGTTTGGTCAACCCCATCATTTGATGTAACAAGGGGATTCGAGGTTCAGCCTACATTTGCAGCCACAACCAAGTCCCATACCAAAACTTTTTTTTTTTTCATTTGGAATTAATTTTGGCTTTGTGAGTGATGCAGTTTCTGCCAGAAATGCGTGATGTGGGCTAAATTAGATAGTTACGGTTTTATTGCACTGAAGGGTTAGAGGTTATGGTGTTTAACGCCACTTTTAGACAATATTTCAGCTATGTCGTGGCGGTCAGTTTTACTGATGGAGAAAACCGGAATACCCGAAAAAAAAAGTTGTGATATAATTTTTCATGTTGAAATACTGTTGACAAAATTGACATAAATTAATAAAATTGCAACAAATGTTGACAATCTGAGTATAATGATGACCCCTTTTTTTACGACAATTTCCTATGAAAGTCTGCTGGTTTTAACTGTTACGATATATCTGTTTAACAGATGACGATGGACATGTTCCATCTGTCGTAGACACAACTTACAAGCCCGTCGTATATTATGAATATTAAAATGACAAGACAATATATACAGTACAGCATTCACACATATCCACATATACACTTTAAATTACAATTGTACAAATATTAACCTGATGAGATAAACATTAAATGAGGCGGAACACAAACAAAACCACACATGTAGGTTGGATTAGCGTGAAAATCTTTTTTTTGATTAACGGACTGAAAATCACATTAAAAAAATAATAGATAGATCGTCACTTCCTTCAGTCATGATTTTACTTAGATGTGTTGGACATAGATCTTGTAATAAAGTAATATTCAACACAGGACATAGAATATGTTTTATACCAAGTAACAGAGTAATTCTTGAAACTACATTGGTTACAATGTAGTAGGTAATGTTCGGTGGTTTCAGTATGATTCCCGTTACACTGATCACAGAATTTGTTTTGAGAAAGATTATCAATGAATAAATGTTCATTTAAACTACTAAGTCCAAGTCTGGTGTTGATTTTTAACACGGAACGCGATGGGTTACTCTAGTGGAGCAGAACTGTTTACTCCTTCAGAACACTTGTGTCCACATCTGTTTTACTGTGTTCGTGTTGCTTGATCTTCAGAACACTTGTGTCCACATCTGTTTTACTGTGTTCGTGTTGCTCGATCTTCAGAACACTTGTGTCCACATCTGTTTACTGTGTTCGTGTTGCTTGATCTTCAGAACACTTGTGTCCACATCTGTTTTACTGTGTTCGTGTTACTCGATCTTCAGAACAGTTGTGTCCACATCTGTTTTACTGTGTTCGTGTTTCTCGATCTTCAGAACACTTGTGTCCACATCTGTTTTACTGTGTTCGTGTTGCTCGATCTTCAGAACACTTGTGTCCACATCTGCTTTACTGTGTTCGTGTTGCTCGATCTTCAGAACACTTGTGTCCACATCTGTTTTACTGTGTTCGTGTTGCTCGATCTTCAGAACACTTGTGTCCACATCTGTT
>MJUT01007495.1:189910-202485 GCA_002080005.1 Gigantidas platifrons
CTGATGTTGTTTATCCTGATTTGGTCCTTTGATTTACTTGCACTCCTCTCTCAGGCACAGATGACCTTAGCTGATGTTGTTTATCCTGATTTGGACCTTTGGTTTACTTGCTCTCCTCTCTCGGGTACAGATGACCTTAGCTGATGTTGTTTATCCTGATTTGGTCCTTTGGTTTACTTGCACTCCTCCCTCAACTGATGTTGTTTATCCCGATTTGGTCCTTTGGTTTACTTGCTCTCCTCCCTCAGGCACAGATGACCTTAGCTGATTTTGTTTATCCTGATTTGGACCTTTGGATTACTTGATCTCCTCCCTCAGGCACAGATGACCTTAGCTGATGTTGTTTATCCTGATTTGGTCCTTTGATTTACTTGCACTCCTCCCTCAGGCACAGATGACCTTAGCTGATTTTGTTATACCCCCGCAAACAAAGTTTGGGGGGTATATAGGTTTCACCCTGTCTGTCTGTCCGTCTGTCCGTCTGTCTGTCTGCATAGAGGGTACATGGTTTGTCCGTGCAACTCCTCCTACAGTTTTTCTGCTAGGAAGTTTTTATTTTGCGGATCATTTGTACATATATCAAAGATGTGCATGTGGTATGGATTTTAATTTTTGTGCATTTTTACCAAAAATATAGATTTTTGAACTTAGTCATTTTTTGGTGAATTTGGCAAAAAGGGTACATGGTTTGTCTGTGCAACTCCTCCTACAGTTTTTCTGCTAGAAAGTTTTTATTTTGCAGATCATTTGTGCAGACATCAAAGATGTGCATGTCGTAAGGATTTTGATTTTAATGAATTTTTACCAAAAATATAGATTGCTGAACTTAGTCTTTTTTTGGTGAATTTGGGTAAAAGGGTACATGGTTTATCCTGATTTGGTCCTTTGGTTTACTTGCTCTCTCCCTCAGACACAGATGACCTTAGCTGATGTTGTTTATCCTGATTTGGTCCTTTGGTTTACTTGCACTCCTCCGTCAGGCACAGATGACCTTCACTGATTTTGTTTATCCTGATTTGGACCTTTCGTTTACTTGCTTTCCCCCTCAGACACATATGACCTTAGCTGATGTTGTTTATCCTGATTTGGGTCTTTCGTTTACTTGCTCTCCTCCCTCAGGCACATATGACCTTAGCTGATGTTGTTTATCCTGATTTGGTCCTTTGGTTTACTTGCTCTCCTCCCTCAGGCACAGATGACCTTAGCTGATGTTGTTTATCCTGATTTGGTCCTTTGGTTTACTTGCTCTCCTCCCTCAGACACAAATGACCTTAGTTGATTTTGTTTATCCTGATTTGGTCCTTTGGTTTACTTGCTCTCCTCCCTCAGACACAGATGACCTTAGCTGATGTTGTTTATCTTGATTTGGGCCTTTGGTTTACTTGCTCTCCTCCCTCAGACACAGATGACCTTAGCTGACGTTGTTTATCCTGATTTGATCCTTTGGTTTACTTGCTCTCCTCCCTCAGGCACAGATGACCTTATCTGATGTTGTTTATCCTGATTTGGTCCTTTGGTTTACTTGCACTCCTCCGTCAGGCACAGATGACCTTCACTGATTTTGTTTATCCTGATTTGGTCCTTTGGTTTACTTGCTCTCCTCCATCAGGCACAGATGATCTTAGCTGACGTTGTTTATCCTGATTTGATCCTTTGGTTTACTTGCTCTCCTCCCTCAGACACAGATGACCTTAGCTGATGTTGTTTATCCTGATTAGGTCCTTTGGTTTACTTGCTCTCCTCCCTCAGGCACAGATGACCTTAGCTGATGTTGTTTATCCTGATTTGGGCCTTTGGTTTACTTGCTCTCCCCCTCAGACAGATATGACCTTAGTTGATGTTGTTTATCCTGATTTGGTGTATCATGATTAGGTCCTTTAGTTTACTTGCTCTCCTCCCTCAGACACACATGACTTTTGCTGATTTAGTGTATCATGATTAGGTCCTTTGGTTTACTTGCTCTCCTCCCTCAGGCACAGATGACCTTAGCTGATGTTGTTTATCCTGATTTGGTCCTTTTGTTTACTTGCTCCTAAGACTTTTAAGTTATTTATCGCTCCAATCGTTTGATTATGAACGTACCTGATGACGGTGATTCTATTGCTCGTCATGTGCACTAATGTCAATATCTATGTTTTTATTACTAACAATATAAACAAGTATTGATTGGTTCAGTTTTATGACTAACAATCCATTATATCTTATATTTGATTTCTAGATTGAGTACGATTGCCGGTATGAAAATGAGAGACAACAATCAGGATATTGACGATTTGGGCGACCCAAATCGTTCGATGAAAATAGCGGAGCGGTTTCGTGAAATCTACGATAATGAATGGACTGATCTATTGGATTATATTACTGATAACACTGATGCTACCAATGATATTGCCATACAACAGATTGTAACTGCAACTCAGGTATAATACTGCAACCACACTTCATTGAATTATACTATGGTGAAACTCAGTGTTCTTCCAATAAAAAGGATTATTAGAAGAGTTTGAAGATACCAAAGGGGTAATCAGAATCAGTAAATCGAATAAGGACAGAAAACACAATCGCAAAAAAAAAATGACAAAAGGACAAACAACTATCTACAAAACATACACATCAAACTAAATATCGAGTAACTTTAACCCCACTAAAAACCAGGGGGGGGGGTGAACTCAGGTGCTCCGGAAGGGTGAAAGTTCCTGCTCAACTACTTGCACTCGTCGTGCTAATCTAGTTACAAACCCTGTATTAATGGTAGAATTGCATGCATGAAAAGTTTGAAGATGCCAAAGGGCAATCAGAAAACGTGAATCAAAGAATGATGGACAAGGCGAGGGCTAAAAGAAAAACTACAAACTATTTTCTACAAAACGCTACACACACAACATTGAGATACACGATAGCCACAAAGCAACAGAGGGGGGAGGTAGCTGGAGATATTTAGTAAAAAGTTTCAAAAATTAAGGAAGTCCGAGCATATCTTTGTCCCCACAGAAGGAATTATTTAGTGGCCGCCAAACCTAGTTCAGAAACCCTATGATATACAGACTCATATTTCATTCCCGAATGATATACTAGTACTTAGCTTTTCCAATCTTTCGATTTTGAGCGTACCTGATGAAGGTTATTCCAGAAACGCGTCGTGCGCACTAAATTTGATATCTACGTTATTGTTGTCTGTAATTTCGATGGCAGAATTATTTACAAAATGTTTAGGTTTTAATAAAAGAATTACATTTAGCTCAAATAATTGTCGTATTTTTTCAGAAAATATTTGGACAATGTCAGTGCGAAATAATACAAATGAAACGACGTGTCCTGAAAAGCATTGTGTATCCAGAAAATACGTTTGAGAAGCAGGTAAATTTGTATCTTATTTTGATCTTATCACGTGGAGATTCCAGCAATAAAACATTTCTTGTCTGATACCGTTATTTGTTGACTACCTTGTCTGATTGTTCTTAAGGTGTATTTTTCATGAATTGAATGTTCACTTAGAAAAAACGAGGAAAACAAAACTACAGTAAATGTATATATTGAGTCAATGGACTGGGAATTTCATGATGTATGTCTTACGAGAAAGGATATATTGTCAGCATTGTGTTATAGTGGTTATATTTTAAAGATCTAAGGCTATGCACATGTATTTATAACCTGGAGCTTGTAACTTGTGGTTGAAACATGACATCAAACTATTACAATAAATTCTATTATAGACAGTATACATAATTAGCATTTTGTCGGAGATGTTATGGGAGCTAACATGTGGTAGTTGATTTTATATCTTTTTTGTTTTGTAATTTGTTTATTTTTGAAAAAGGAATAAACATGTAATGTATACATTCAATTACATTCATCAATTATACATTCTTTTGACACCCATCACACATATACTAAGTTCATTTTCATTAATAAATACATCTCTATTTTAACCATGTACACTTGTTAATGCTACTTCAAAAGGGTGTCATTTCATATTGAAGCAATCACCAACTACAGAGTGTGATAAGAGAAGTGCAGGCAGAGTAGTTTTCCGTTTTTATTTCAGATTTAAGATATTGCAACCATGCCTTCAAGTTTGGTAACATATCCTTTAACTTGCATATATACAAGTAATATTTTAAAATAAGTATACAGTTCAGAACAGGTAGATTACTCTCAAACTGTATATTTCCCAAGATAATACCTTTTGGAGTCAAGTTTACATTGTTTCCATCTATATTTTTTAGGAAGTCCATGATTGAAAACCAGAAGTTTTTTGTTATGCATTACAGTCCCAAAAAAGTGTTGATAAGTTTCTTTGGCTTTATTGCAAAAGGAACATAGTCCAGTTTCTTTCATCTTAAAAAAAAATAGATATGGTTTTAGAGCAAGAAATCTGTGAATTAGTTTATATTGGAAACATGACAATTTATTATTTTTTGATAATGAAAAGGACTCTGAAAAGATAAGACCCCATTCGGTTTTTTCTATATCAAACTCATTTGACCACTTATTACTAATATTTACAGATATAGCTGTGTTTTTATCAATAAAATGTCTATAAAAATATTTACAAGGTTTTGGGTCAATTTGTAACTGATTAATAAACTTATTCTCCTTATATATTAAATTGTGACAGGTATTGATCAAGTGCTTCCAATGTCTTGGTATGGCACTTATAATACCATAGAACTCTACGAATGTGTTGTCAACATGATATGTGTCCTGAAAAAGTTCATAGCTCATTATTTGTTTATTTTGATCAAGCAAGTCATTTATAATATAAATGTCATTTTCATTCAATTCTTCAAACAGGGAGATGTATTATTGACATTGATATGACTATTTAGCCATATGGATTGGCTCAAGACATCATTTCCATCTATTATTTCTTTCATTTTGTAGATTACTAAAAATTGTCAAGAATATCTTTCCAAAAAGGGTTTAAAGTTCTTGCTACTATGTTCAGGCCTTCTTTTTCAAGAAGTAAAATTTTACCCCCACCCCATTTTTCTAAAGAATCAATTAAAAGTATTTTCTACGGAGAAAAATTTAAAGGATCTATATATTTCTTTATCCATGTCATTTTTATTGCTTGACAGAAAATTTTGATATCAATCATTTTCAAACCACCATCCTCGTACCTGTTTGTTAGTATTTCCCTCTTAACCTTATCCCTTTTTCCATTCCAAAGAAACTTATAAAAAGTTTTTTGTATATCTTTTAATATATTGTCAGGTGGGTTTGGCAGAATTGTTAAAATGTGGATTAGCATTGGCAATGCCAGTGACTTGATAACTGTAATGTTTCCAATGAATGTTAAATCACGCCAGCACCAAGCACTTAGTATCTTATTAATACTTTGAAATTTATCTGGAAAATTAAGAAGAGTTTTGTCTGGAGAATTTAGATCAAATTTAATACCAAGGAATTTAAATATACCTGTATGATTCCAAGTTATATTATTTTGGAGGAAATATTCCTCCCCCGATCCATGTTTAGAGCCAATCCATATTGCTTCAGTTTTGTCTAAATTTATGCTTAAACCAGAACATTCTGAGAAAAGGGACAGTACAAGTAATGACTTTTCTAACGATTGAGGGTTGTCATCTAAAACTAAAGACGAATCATCTGCATATTGGCTGAGAAGAAATTCAGAGTTTTCTATCTGTACTCCAGTAATATCTTTATAATTTTTTAGGGCTGCAGCGAGTAATTCTAGAACCAATATAAATAGATCAGGTGACAACGGATCACCCTGACGTACACCCCTACCCAATGTGAAATAATCAGAGCAGTGTCCATTATTTACAATACAGCTGCTGATATCATTATAAAAGATTTTTATCCAAGAACAAAAGGATTCCCCAAAATCGAAAATTTGTAAAGTTTTATACAGAAAAGGTCATTTTATTGTATCAAAAGCTTTTTCAAAATCTAGGAGAACCAGCAGACCAGGAATGTCATCCTCTTCCATTTTTTCTATAAGATCAAAAATCAGTCTGGTGCATTCCCCAATATATCTTCCCTTTAGAAAACCTTTTTGTGTTTGACTTATTAAATCTACCAAAACTGGTTTCAGTCTATTTGAGATAACAGCTGAACATATTTTCAAATCTACATTTCGCAGGGTAATTGGTCGGCAATTTTTTAAGGAGTATTTAAATATCCCCTCTTTTGTTGATTATCCCCTGTCTTTGGCTTATAGAACATTTTTGTTCGGAATAACTTTAATTAAAGGACTTAACTAGAATTTGTTTCACATCAAGCCAGAAAAAATTGTAGAATTCTGGTGTGAATCCATCGTTTTCTGAGGATTTCATATTTTTGAAAGCTTTGAGACATTCCTGTTCTGTCAGTTCTCCCTTACACAATTGGTTTTGGTCTTCAGATATTTTGGTTATAAAAGGGTTCTCATCATTTAAAAACATTTTTGTGCACATCATTTATTACTGGATTTGTTGAGCTATATAAATGTTTATGAAAGGATTGCTGTTCGCTAAGAATATCAGAGATGTTTGGTTTTTTTTTCTGTTCTGTCTTGTGAAAATAATTTTGGAATAATCTTTTCTGTATAATGTCTTTTTTTCCAAATTACAAAAATATCTCGAACAATTTTCTCCCTCCGTTCTCCATTTTGCTTTAGCACGAGTAACTATACCCCGGATTTTAATTTCCCTAATAGATTGTAGTTTGCCTTGCAAGATATCTATTTCAAATTAAATTTTTCATCTTGAGATCTCTCATAATCTTTAGTTTTTTTAAAAAGATTTTTCTATCTCCCTTTCCTGTTCATCTCTTTGTCCTTTCTTGTATGAAGTGTGTGATATAGTCATTCCCCTTATTTCAAGCTTGATCATTTCCCATAAAAAATGATAATTTATGGAAAAGTTACTATCTTCAAAATTGGTTTCAATATCGGATGAATCTAAATTGTACTCATTTAATACTTCTTGTATGACCTTTTGGACGTTATTGATATATTCAAAATCTGAAAGTAAACTATTGTTAAATTTCCAAACACCTTTCCCCCCTTTTTGATTGTTAAATTGTAAGCATATACTGACTGGTGATTGATCCGACCTGTAAGCAATTCCAATTTCAGATTTTGCAATGAAAGCTTCAAAATCACATGAAACCAAAAAATAGTCTAGCCTACTTTGTTTTCCCACGGGCCTCTCCATGAGAAGTGGTGTACGTCTGGGTTTTGAATTCGCCAATTGTCATGAATATCTAATTCATTCATAATATTGAAAAGTGATTCTTGTGATTTAGGATTATTTTGATTTACATAATTGAGCGTATCCTTTTCACAGTTCTGAACCACATTCCAGTCACCCACCGAAATAATTGAAGTATTTTCGCATAGAATTATATTAGAATTATATCACCGAGTAATTTTTGGACTTATTTTATTTTGGACATTTATTTAAAAAGTTTATTTTATTATTTTATATTTTGAATATTTTATCTTAATTATTATTATTCGGAATCAGTGTTTTGAAAATTCATAAAATGATGTGTTGAAACAAATATTTAATATTGTAATACTTTAATGGTTGGCACTTTGTTGTGATACAAATGACATGAATATTGCTACCATAAACAAATAGAATAGATTGCCTGAAAAATAATATAAAGAAATATTGATTTAATAAGAGAAATAATAATAATAATATCTATTGTATTAATTAGAGTGAATATTGTTACTCAATGTCAATGTCACAACATGTTTGTTAATTGGAGTATTTCTAAATTCTTAAGGGTATAAATATTTGTGTACAATTTGATGCTTATAAACTCACTCGCTCACGCACGCACGCACGCACACGCACGCACTCACTCACTCACTTACTTACTTATACTTACTTAATCAATTAAGTACTGGATAACTAGTAAGAATTACTGTCGTGGATTCAGATTGTTATGCTGATATTTTCCATTGTAATTGTTAAATATTTGGATTAAGTGAATAAATTATATATCGTAACTGGGAGTTTATCATCACTAAAGTCAAGAAACACCAGGACCAATATAGAGAGAACGATTCCGGTTACAATACAGATTTGAAAAAAAAACTCTGGATTATCCTCACTTGGGCCATATACTGCAACTAATGTAAATCTTTTCACTAGTATTACATAAAATATGGTCTATTACTGAACTACTGGATGATGAAATTCGCGTTGGTTTGGAAATTAATTGCTCCAATGCATACATGTTAAGGATATTCGAGTATTTTTTTATATATATCAGAATTTTTATTTTTCATACAAATATTAAAATCGCCAAGAATTATGATTTCACACTCCGGTCTTGTTTTGTTCAGAATAAGGTCAAACAGTTCCAGAAAATTGTTTTGCTTTGGTGGCCTATAGCAAGTTCCTACTACTATAGGTTTGGATTTAGGTAGTAACAACTCTATCCATACAGATTCTAGCTCATCGACTGAGATGTCTTGTAACAAAGTAAAAGAGATGTCATCTCTAATATATGCACAAACTCCACCGCCATTTCTAGTTCTATCCTTCCTCACAATACTGTAATTTTCAATCCAGATTTCTGCATCGGTAACAGAATCGTCGAGCCATGTTTCCGAAATAGATATCACTGCGGCTTTGGTTTTACATGCAATAATTTTTAATTCTGATATTTTTGGGAGCAGTGACCTAGCATTAAGATGAATAAAATGAAGGCCCCATTGTTTAGAAAATTTAAAATGGTCCGAATCTTCAAATGAAGTTTTGGGTTCAAAATTATTTTTTTCAAAAGATTGATGTTGATCTTCTACAACATTTTCATTTTGATTAAAAGGAAGGGATTTGATTGTACATTGATCGCAAATAAAAGAATTGTGTACATCATTTTGCGTTTTTTCTTTAGAAATTTGGTTGCTAGTGATATTTGTACATTTTATGTGGGTTTTCTTGTCGCAAATAGAGCAGTTGATAGATTTACTACTTTTTATGACGCCCTTTGAACATTTACTACACGGATATTTTGGATTTCGTTTAGATGGATTTGGCCCTGGATGTGGATGGATATCACCACTTTGTAAGAGAAAGAATAGAAAAAGAGACCCGGTAGAGGTTTTGGAAAAAGTGTGCTGACCAGAATTGACAACAATATTTTTCATTCGTGCATGACGAGTTCCATGATCAAAATGAACTTCGACTGTCAAAAATATTTTTATATTACAGATTAAAACCTTTCCAAAATAACTTTTTTGGAAAAAATTTAGACCAGAAAAGTCAAAATAATGATTTCTAGATATTAAATTTGTAGGGGGAATTGACAATTTGTAATAGTTGTTGATATAACCAGCAATAAAAACATAAAATGCGGAGACCAAAAACACACCTCGTCCACCCGTCATGCTGACCTTGACCCTTAGTCATGAATAATACAGATTGCATGAACATATATGAATGCAAATATTTAAAACAGTAGACAGAAAATCTACAAATAGAAAGAAATATGAGTGTCATGGTATACATGTTTTCCTTTTGAGTATGTGTAGCCCCCTTTCCCTCCCAACTATTTCCCCCCCCCAGTGCTTTTCCCATATATCATAGCCAAAAGCAGAGAAAATATCATTACCCCCATAAATAACCATACAGTAAAGATTGTATTTTCTATCCAAATACCCCTTTCCCAATTTTCATTCAACATCCTTAGTTTTATAAATAGATACATTAAAAAAGACATGAAGTCTCAAGTCTGCACACTATGGGCAGATAAAATCCTTTTTTTAATTTACCACAAACACCTTCCTCATACCTGATACACGAATGCATGCAAGTATACACACACAAAGGCACACATACAAACAGAAACCAGAATTACCCATGGTGGCCATGTTTGTTAATGGACGGGGATAAAATGAGCATCTCCATAGAGGACCTTCCACAGATGCATGCCACCAAGCCTCTGTCCATTTGGCCAAGTTGACTCAGAGAAGTAGATCAAAATGTGGGGGCCAAAGCTCACATTTCCTTTGGCTAGGTCATCTAGACTGTCTAAAGAGAAAAAAACAAAACAAAACAAAACAAATGTGGAAAAAAATATCTTTAAATTTTTGTTTGTCTTGTATGGATATATAAGACATGCAGACACCATACAAAGAAGAAAAAAGTGGTATAATAAGATATCCACCCGTGTATGCTTTGTATATAAACATATAACAACACTTTTCCCACTTCCAGAAACACATTCATTATCGAGGAACTATCAACACGTAAAAAACAGGTAAACATAGCAGATAATCAGTCTGGGTCACCGTGCTCATTGTCAATACAGTTTGTCATTAATTATGGTAATACCAAGCCAACGAGGATTTTCTGAAATTGTTTAAATTAAAAAGTCACACTACCTGTTGATTTTGAAGATTAGGACGCGGACCTTCGATATTCTAATTTTGATAAGTGGAAATCTCTTCTGACAGACACTCCGGTATTGTTAAACAAAAATAAAGAAAAAAACCCAGAAAAAAATAATTATAACACAAGAAGCGAATATAATTAAAGTACATATACTATCTTGGTTATTCTGTTTATTCAAAACAAGTTTATCTACAACCAGCCTTTTTCTCCACTAGATCAACGAATGGCGTTTCCTTCAGATACACAAGTTTGAATTTTTTACGTAAGCCTTAGCTTTCAGGCATATCTCTTCTGTCCTTCAAGAGTTCTGATCTACGCATAGCTAGCGAAGGTGGTAGGTCGGGTACAATGCTATATCCGTAGCTCGGCTTTAGCTTTAGAGCTTTTTCCAGATTCTCGTCCATGCCCCTGTCAATTAAGCTCGAAAAACGTAATATCACGCTCTTACGTCCTACATGACCCGATTTTAGTCTATGGACAGCCATGAACAACATGTTATCAGCTAGGTCTTCAACGAATGAAATAACCTTCTTTAGGAAAGTTCTTACTAACACATCTGTTTCCCTAGGCCGTTCTATCCGATCTTTTTCTCCCACAATTCCCCGAATAACTAAATTCCACTTCTTTCCCACATTTCCAACTTTAATCTCTCGGATTGTCCTTTTTCTAATTTATTTTATAAATTTGGTACGTGTGTGTTGTGAAGTTCGTTGAACTCAGTTAAAGCATTCTCGACATGGTTTTCTATGATATCAACCCTGTCTTCCACGGACTTCACCCTCAACTTCACTTCTCCAATTTGCGCATCCATGTAAGTTTGTAGTTGCTGAAAACATCCAGCAATATCTTCAAATTTCTAACATTCATATTTAGCCATGTTGATTCCCAGATTTAAATTTATACTATGGCCGACCGTGTCGAGTGGACCGTATCTTGTTACAATAGTTTCTCTAATTACTATTTTAAATGATATGGTTGAAAGTTTTAAAAAGTGTATTGTAGAAACTCACAGTGTATATAATTCTATGTATAACATCAAAAGACTGGTTTTAAAGTTAATATCATCAATGAATAGTCAAATGCCTCTGTGCAGACACAGAACACGTCTTTTACCTACACATGTCTAGCCGGAATATATTGCTATACACTCAATACCTATCAAACACTGAAGTTGTGTGGTCGATCTCTACCCTGTTTCAATTGTGAACCCGATAACCCATTTGTATTCACAGTGACTTGCAACAGCAATGTTGTTTTCTCACGTCACTCCGATGTCTGCCAGAACTAAAACTGACCACCAAGATATAGCGGAAATAATTTTAGTTGATTTATTTCTAATTAAAGATGAGATTTTAGCTGAGCAACGGCTAAAAACGATTGAGGTTAGATATAGGATAAAATAATTCTGTTTTTATTCTACATATTGACATCATTTTGAATATTTCAGTATACTGGTGGAAAAGCTGGCCATGATCCAATCGTAAACATGATGAAGGATTTGGTTCAGATATCAACAGAACACATATATGAGCGTGTTCTTCAGGTTAATATACTTAATGAATATAAATAATTTGATTTTTAGCACATATTCTGTTATCGAAGTGCATGCACTAAGCCAGTAAAAGTCAGCAGTCATGTATATGTGTGCTAGGGAATCGATTTTGCAGAAAAGTCAGCAGTCATGTATATGTGTGCTAGGGAATCGATTCTGCAGGAAAGTCTGTAGTCATGTATATGTGTCATAGGGAATCGATTTTACAGGAAAGTCAGCAGTCATGTATATGTGTGCTAGGGAATCGATTTTGCAGGAAAGTCAGCGGTCATATATATGTGTCCTAGGGAATCGATTTTTCAGGAAAGTCAGCAGTCGTGTATATGTGTCCTAGGGAATCGATTTTACAGGAAAGTCAGCAGTCATGTATTTGTGTGCTAGGGAATCGATGTTGCAGGAAAATAAGTGGTCATATATATGTGTGCTAGGGAATTGGTTTTCCTGGAAAGTAAGCGTTCATGTATATGTGTGCTAGGGGAATTGGTTTTTCAGGAAATTCAGCAGCCATGTAAATATGTACTAGGAAATAGATGTTTCAGGAAAGGTAGCAGTCATATATGTGTGCTACCTGGAATCGATTTTTCATGAAAGTCAGCACTCATATATATGTGTGCTAAGAAAATCAATTTTTCAGGAAAGTCAGCAGTCATATATATATATAT
>MJUT01007495.1:274990-291712 GCA_002080005.1 Gigantidas platifrons
GCCCACGATGGGCCCAAAGCTCGTGTTGAATGAGCCTTAACTTTTTTCGTTGAATCATATGCCATCTGTATAGTATTCACTATCTAATTTGAGATTGTATGTACCGTCACAAGATTGTGTGGTTTGTTAATGGCTATAAAAAGTTTTGAATCATCTACGCTTCGAAAAGATGCCGTTTGTTTTAAATAATATAAAAGAGCCCTTTTAGGGTCCAATAGTTTGTTCTCTGTAAAAACTGGTACAAAAATGTTTGCACCAAAGTGACTTGGTCTGTCTTGCTTAGACAAACCACTTCTTACAAAAAATAAACCTTTCTTCTGTACATTGACATTTCCTTCACCCAGCTTCATTGACTGAATGTTGCTACATCTCCTGAAAGTAGTTATAGAAATTAAGAAAACTGTTTTCCAACTCAAAAATTTCAATGATGCCTTTTTCAGAGGCTCAAATGGACTTTTCTGTAACATATCTAAAACTAATGGCAATTCCCATTCTGGAACCAGTTTAACCTTGGGAGGTCTAGAATTAAAAACCCCTTTTAACAATCTTATAATAAAAGGATGTTGTCCCACTGGAATTTTTTCAATTGGTGGCAACACTGAAGACAGCATAGATCTATATCCAGCAATCGTTCTATACTGAAGCCCACTGGTAAACAGACCTGTTAAAAATTCTGCTAATTCTGCTAAAGAGGCAGAATAGGGATCAATTTCCCGCTCATGACACCAGCTACAGAACTTTCTGAATTTAATTTTATAATCTTTTGGGTGCCTGAACGCCATGAGGCTGTGAGAAGTTTTCTTGTGTCTTTAGAAAAGCCACTCTTTTTGAATATTCCGTTGATAGTGGCCATACAGTCAGATTGAAAATTTCTGGATTTGGATGATTTATGTTTGACTTTGGTTGAAACAGTAGATTTTTTTTAATTGGAAGTTTTCTTGGAATGTTTACTAAATTTTTATCAGGTCTGGATACCAGTGTCTTCTCGGCCAGTGAGGTGCTATGAGAAGAATTTGGCAATTTTACTGATTCATTTGTTGTAGAATTTTGGGAATCAGACAAATTGAAGGATATGCATATGCAATCATGTTCTCCCAAGGAATTGACAGAGCATCCACTGCTAATGCTTGTGGATGTGAGAACCAAGAACAGAATATCTCTTGTCTTCCAATTGTCCACTGATGCAAACAGATCCACTGCTGGATGACCCAGTGTTTGAAAAATTTTGTTCGCTATTGCAGTGTTCAATGACCATTCTGTGTGTCAAATCTTGGTCCTCGACAGAATGTCTGCTAGAACGTTGTGCTTGCCCGCAACATGAGCTGCTTTCAACTGAATTTGATTTTTGATTGCTAACTGCCAAAGTTCCCAAGTTTTTTGACATAACTGAACTGATCGAGTTCCCCCTTGCTTGTTTATATACTGAACTACAGTCGAGTTGGCTGAGCTAATCAGTATATTTTGACCCTTGATTTGACACAGAAAATGCTGTACTGTGCGCAACACTGCTTCCATCTCTAAATAGTTTATGTGTAATTCCTTCTCTGACTCTGTCCAAGTTCCCTGGGCAATCTGGGATCCCATGTGACCCCCCACCCCCCCAGCCATGAGTTGAAGAAGCATCCGTAGTTATGGTCAACTGTCTTTCCCAATGTTGAAAAGATCTGCCCTTCAATATGTTTGCTGAATCTAACCACCATATCAAGTGGGGTTTTAGGTCTTGTGTAAAGGGAATTTTGGCATCCATTATCTGAGATGTTGGTTTCCAATATTTCAGTAAATGCATTTGTATTGGTCTCATGTATAGACGTGCATTTGGTATTATTTCTATACATGAAGCCATTACACCTAGTAGATGAAGAAAATCTGCTGCTGTCTGGCCTATTTGAAGTTTCTGTATTGCTAGATGTAATTTTTTTACTCTCTCTGGAGTTGGCAAGACAATCCCCAGATCTAATCGAAACAGTGCCCCTTATGTATACTATGTTCTGTGTTGGAACTAACGACGATTTCTTTAAGTTTATCATGAAACCTAGTCTGACAAGGAGATTCATGACTGTTTCTCTGTCTTTCAAGAGCTGTTTTTTGCATTGATTTATTACAAACCAATCGTCCAAATAAACTATTAGCCTGATGCTCATTGCTCTTAGGTGTGCTGCTACAACTGATACAACCTTGGTAAACACCCGAGGAGCTGATGTTAGTCCAAAAGGAAGAGCTCTGAATTGAAGGCATTGTCCATTTTTTAGACAAAACCTTAGATATTTTCTGTGGTTTTGGTAAATTTGAATATGCATATACGCATCTTTCAAGTCCAGAGATATGCCGTAATCTCCTTGTCTTACTAGATTTATCACAGTTCTTAACGTATCCATTTTTAAATGTTGTTTGCAGAGATACTGGTTCAGGGGTCTCAACTTTATGACAGGTCTCATTTCCCCTGTCTTCTTTGGTACTAGAAAAAAAGTGCTGTAGAAACCGTTTTGTATGTCCATTTGAGGAACAGTTTCCCCTGCATTTTTTTTCCGGTAAATCTTTTACTTCTGTATTTAAAATATCTAAACTTTTTGCAGGAGCAAACGTTTGTTTCACTCCTGTTTTTGGAGGTTTTGCTTGAAATTCCAATTTGCAACCTTCTTTTATTATTGATAAAACCCAATTGTCGTCCGTTCTTTTTTTCCACTCTTTGTAAAATAGACTCAGACGACCCCCAACCGGTATCTCCGGAAACTGACATTTGACCATGCTTACCACTTTGTCATTTTTTCTGCTTCCCTCTGCCACGAAAATTTTCTCATATTTGTCAGCACTATACGACTTGGTCTCAGCTGGCTTACGTTTAGGAATAGTATAGTTATTGTTCTTAAAATAATCACTTGGCGTGTCCAATCTAAGTTTCTTTGACTGCCAGTCATTTGAAGAATTATTTGAATTGTTACTTCTCTTCAAATTTGAAGATTTATTTTGAACTGTGGTGTACAATTCAGGCAACAAATCTTTAAGTTGTTTACTTTGTTCAGTTCTATCTTTAAGTGTTTGTTCAAGATTTTTCCCAAACACACCAGTTTCTGATAAGGGCAAATTAAATAACTGAAGACTCAAGTCTTTAATTCCTACCAAACCAGCATCTTCCATAGTTGCTTTCCTACACACTAGATGATGAAAAGCGCCACATTTTGCCACCTGATCCAAAGTCTTAGTCGACATGGCAAAAATGTCCCTAACTAATTGAACACTTTTGTCTAGATTAACATCTTTCTGCTGAAGTGTTTCCAGTAAAGTACCCAAAGCTTGTTGAGTATACGCTGCTGCGATTATTCCCATACATGATGCAACTTGTCCTTGAAAAGCTAATTTCTCAATACCTTTAATAAAAGGTGTATGTAGAGAGTACTTTTTCCCAGTGGAAGATAAAGCTTTATTACCATGTTTTTTCTGTAACAAAACTGGCACCATATTATCAAAACTTGGTACTTGTAAATGTTCCAATGATTTATCATGAACTGTAAAACAAGATTTATATTCATCTTTATATGCGGTTAGTTTACCCGGAGTTTCCGTATGCCAAGAAGTACCTAAAATGTCAATTTGGCTACTATCTAAAACAATACCAACTGATTCTGAAGCACACTTAGCTTTTGCGTCTTCACCGAACAGATTGACTAAATTATTTGAAGTCGACTTTTCTTCACTATTGTCATTTGAAGAAACTTTCAAATATTGTCTAAATCTATTAGATTTCACATTATTGTTCAAATCTATATGACTGACACTTGAACACTGTTCCTCATCTAAACAACCTAACTCACGTCTCTCAGACTGACCTGGAGCTAAAGACAGTGGTAAATCATTTTGACAATTACTATCCTGCTCAACAGCAAAATTGTCATTTTCATTGTCACTGTATTCTGTTCTATGCACTCCCGAAGAGTCATTATTCATACAGTTATTGTCACTATTAGCTTTCTGCTCACCCTCGGTGACAGTTTCCTTTTGTGACAACACATTTTCATGCGAGCTAAAAATCTCCATTAATTGTGTCATTTTAGATTCAAACCCTGTGAAGCGACTTTCCCATTTGTCCTCTAGGGCTTTTAAATCGTCTTTTTTAGCCTTACCAGACCTTGAGCCTGACGATTTTTTTGGTGGAGCCATTTTCTCAGATTCCGCTGTTTTGTGGCTTACTGTCGATGAATGCTTGTCCTCACTAGCTGTATTCGTTCTCATATCAGCACTTCAGCCATGTTTCTAGAACATTTTCGTATCAAAATAATAACTTTAAATACTGTAGAAATCAAAAAATTTTGCAGCTTGCAAAAATCGTGACAACTTTGATTTCGCCGGAAAGAAGACTGACGTAATACGTCGGTTCCGGGATACTGGTATTCAGATAATACCGTCATGTGACTTCCATCACCACGTGACTAAAGTCTAGGCATCTTTAGTTCAAAATGGCCTGTGGTCTTTCAACTTTGTCGGAAATGGGATAAATGTTACATATTTTTCCAGATTGGGTTTCTTCTTGCTGTCAGATGTATACCCCGGAGCCACGCACCAATATTTGCTGGATGACTTTTGAGATCGTTTTCCTCGATCCGTTTCTACCTGCAGTGTCTACTGCTAAAAATGCCTAGATTTTTTATGAAGTCACGTGATCGGCGGTACAAATTCTTCCTCCAAGTCAGGAGAACGTCTTATCACGGAATCGTCGTATGGGGCATGCGCTTGATCTGTATCACTAGAGTGTTTAGATCAGTCAAGCTCTTTGAGCGAGTTGACAACATTTCACGGATGGATAATCCTTATTGTAAACAATCGGGTAAGTGTAAACAGAGTGAAATAAAATGTCAATATTTCTCCAAATATCCATTATTGAAATACATGTGCAATTTACTAGTTTAAAACAAGTTTTCACCAATAATTCATTGTCCATTGTCAGCAGCTAATGGACTTGTCCATTATCATTACATGTACATTTTAAATTCCATTTATAATGTCATGATGCTTTCATACTAAAGGATTCTGCATTTAGATATCTTAGAAAATACTTTTAATATATAGCTGAGTAATTGGTGTTAAATGACAATTCAACATTGTGAAAATGAAGTTTAAACAATGACGGTTAACAATTCTACCAATATTAACAAAATGAACAATCATCTCTCACCTAAACTCATAAAACACAAAAAAAACCCACAACATATGATGCTGAAAATCCAGGTCCTGGCTTGGGACAGGCACAAAAATGTGGCAGGATTAAACTGGTTAATGTAATCCCAACCCTATAGTATTTAATCTTACCTTTAAACCTTCCTATACAACCCATACATTCATGTTTTGTACATCCCCAGTATGCATGGCAAAAAGTTCTGTAACAAACAGCACCTATTAAAACCAGAGGCTCCCAGAAGCCTGTAATCGCTCACCTGGATCAAAGCTGCTTTCAATAACAACGCAACTGCATTGTGGTCACCATCTTGGTGGGAGAGTGTGACTGCTGGACACAATTTTGGAAAATGACCATCGAATGATTATTCCATCAAAGTTTGGTTCTAATTGAGCTACTGGTTCCAGACAAGATGGTTTTTATGAGAATTTCCCATAGGGTCCTATGTCAAACTAAGTTCAGCTGTGCAGCCATCTTGGTCAGAGGGCGGGACCACCATACACAATTTTGGAAGAGGACCATCCAATGAATATTTTATCAAAGTTTGGTTCCAATTGAGCAACTGGTTCCAGACAAGAAGATGTTTATGTGAATTTCCCATAGGGTCCTATGTTAAGCTAAGTTCGGCTGTGGGGGCCATCTTGGTCGAAGGGCCAAACCACCAGACACATTTTTGGAAGAGAACCATCCAATGACTATTTTATCAAATTTGGTTCCAATTGAGCTAATGGTTTCAGACAAGAAGATTTGTATGGGAATTTCCCATAGGGTCCTATGTTAAATTAAGTTCGGCTGTGGTGGCTATTTTGGTCAGAGGTCTGAAATGCCAGACACAATTTTGGAAGGGGACCACCCAAGGATCATTTCAGCAAAGTTTGGTTGAGATTGGCTCAGTAGTTTCAGGAGAAGATTTTTTACAATTCATCCCCCCTTTTTTCTATTTTTAGCTAGGTGGCCATCTTGGTCGGAAGTCAGAATCATCGGACACAATTTTGGAAGGGGGCCATCCAAGGACCATTCCACCAAAGTTTGGTTGCAATTGGCCCAGTGGTTTCTGAGGAGAAGATTTTTATGTGAATTTCCGTAAAAAGTATTCAAATTTTGAAAATTTGATGAAAAAAGGGCAATAACTCCAAAATGGGTAATGGCATTTACTTCAAAATTGCAGGGTAGGTAGATCTTGTCATGCTCCATATTTCTGCAATTTAAACTTAACCTTTATCTCTTATAGGTTTTGAAATATAAGACGAAAAGTATTAAGTTTCAGGAGAAGATTTTTTACAATTCATCCCCCCTTTTTTCTATTTTTAGCTAGGTGGCCATCTTGGTCGGAAGTCAGAATCATCGGACACAATTTTGGAAGGGGGCCATTGAAGGACCATTCCACCAAAGTTTGGTTGCAATTGGCCCAGTGGTTTCTGAGGAGAAGATTTTTATGTGAATTTCCATAAAAAGTATTAAAATTTTGAAAATTTGATGAAAAAAGGGCAATAACTCCAAAATGGGTAATGGCATTTACTTCAAAATTGCACGGTAGGTAGATTTTGTCCGCATATTTCTGCAATTTAAACTTAAACTTTATCTCTTATAGGTTTTGAAATATAAGACGAAAAGTATTAAAATTTTATAAATTTAATGAAAAAAGGGCAATAACTCCAATCGAAAAGTATTAAAATTTTGAAAATTTGATGAAAAAAGGGCAATAACTCCAAGATGGGTATTGGGATTTACTTCAAAATTGCAGGGTAGGTAGATCTTGACATGCTGCATATTTTTGCAGTTTAAACTTAACATCTATCTCTTATAGTTTTTTAAATAAAGGACGAAAAGTATTAAAATTTTGAAAATTTGATAAAAAAAAAAGGGCAATAACTCCAAAATCTGGTACTGGGATTTACTTCAATATTGCAGGGTAAGTAGATCTTGACATGCTGCACATTTTTTGTAATTTAAACTTAACATCTATCTCTTATAGTTTTTGAAATAAAGGACGAAAAGTATTAAATTTTGAAAATTTGATGAAAAAAGGGCAATAACTCCAAAATAGATGGTGGGATTTACTTCAAAATTGCAGGGTAGGTAGATCTTGACATGCTGCATATTTTTGGAATTTAAACTTAAGCTTTATCTCTTATAGTTTTTGAAATATAAGACAAAAAGTATTAAAATTTTAAAAATTTAATGAAAAAAGGGCAATAACTCCAATCGAAAAGTATTAAAATTTTGGAAATTTGATGAAAAAAGGGAAATAACTCCAAAATGGGTACTGGGATTTACTTCAAAATTGCAGGGTATGTAGATCTTGACATGCTGCATATGTTTGCAGTTTAAACTTAACATCCATCCCTTATAGTTTTTTAAATAAAGGACAAAAAGTTTTAAAATTTTGAAAATTCGATGAAAAAAGAGCAACAACTCCAAAATTGAGTACTGGGATTTACTTCAAAATTGCAGGGTAGGTAGATCTTGACATGCTGCACATTTTTGTAATTTAAATTTAACATCTATCTCTTATAGTTTTTTAAATAAAGGACGAAAAGTATTAAAAGTTTGAAAATTTGATGTAAAAAGGGCAATAACTCCAAATGGATTATGGGATTTACTTCAAAATTGCAGGGTAGGTAGATCTTGACATGCTGAACATGTATGCAGATTGAATTTAACATCTATCTCTTATAGTTTTTGAAATAAAGGAGAAAAAGTACAAAATATGCCGAATTTGCATAATCGGTATAAATCGGCTGAAAGAAAAATTTCACAAAAAAAACCATAATATATGTTAAACTACTCATTGCCATGCAGCTGCAGTTAAAATTTGAGCTCATTTTGACTTATACTAAAGCAGCAATAGACAATTGAAATTTCATCCCCCCTTTTTTCTATTTTTAGCTTGGTGGCCATCTTGGTTTTAAGTCGGGAACACCGGACACATTTTTGGAAGGGGGCCATCCAAGGACCATTCCACCAAAGTTTGGTTGCAATTGGCTCAGTAGTTTCTGAGGAGAAGATTAAAATGTGAAATGTGGACGGACGGACGACAGACGACGGACAACAGACGACGGATGAAAAGTGATGGCAATAGCTGACATGACCCTTTGGGTCAGGTGAGCTAAAAAGGAAAAATCATCAATATTACAGAAATACAGGCAAACTTGCCCAAGTGGTAACCTCTATTGAGCTGTCAGACTCAGTCCTCACAATGAACACTGGTCCTCAGGCCAAAAACCAGTAAAACTTTGTTCGGACCAGTAAATTTTTCAGTTTTTGTTTATATATATATAAAATAAATTCTAGAATTTGATTCAGACCAGTAAATTAAAATGTTCATTTCGAGGACTGCAATCACCTGTATTAAAAAGTCACCTTTTTCTTGTTCTGTCATATAAAATTTTCATATGAATTGAACCTCTTTTAAGAGCTCACCTGTCTTAAAAGGTCACTTTCTTCTTTGTCCCAGAGGTGACCTCTTAATACAGATTTGACTACTAATAGAAACACTGATCCTCTGGTGTGAACTATGATGGTTAATCCTAACACACTAGTCCCCCTCTTTATAAGGCCCCCCACCCTTCTGCAATGAAAAATTGGCCTTATAAGAGGGGTGGGTGGCCTCTCTTGAGGGGGACAATTTGTCAGTATTTTGCTACCTCAGTGCATCTGAAATTTGTAAATCCTAAGTCCCCAGAAGACTGACATAGACTTACATTGTTGAGGTGGTACTGTACCATCACCATTCATATACAGGGCACGTCTGTCTGGCATGGGCTGTAAACAACACTGACACAGAACATGATTCTGATTAAATAATGCACACACAAAGTTTGGAGGTTTAGGCATCACTTTCTCATCCTTTAATTCAGGGTCGACTTCTTTTTCCTTATCATCTGAAAAATAATATTACTGGTAAATACATTTTGCATTGGAAATCTTTGAACAAATTAAAAAATTATATATATATACCAGTACATAATGTTCAAAAAGACATCTTATTCATTTAGGGATACTTGTAGAAATTAATTTTGATGAGAGATGAAAGGAGGTTTCATTTTGAATTCTTAAATAACAAAATTTTAAACAGCAGCCAAAATTACCTATTGATATATACTATATTCCAAGGTATAGAGGATTTTTTAAAAACAAAATTCAAAGGGGAATACATCTGGTATAGTATAAACTCATAATTAATGGTCCTATAATGGACAGAGACATCTCTATATTTATATAGGGGATATGGTGGTCACGATTGATTGGTAGTATGATTTATATCTATATATACCCTATCATGACTAAAATTGTGAGTTTGATTCATGAGGTGTACACGACACAACTTTACGAGATACAGTTAGTTAGTGACTTGAGTTTCTCTGAATGTCATGATATATATAGTCTGATCCTATGATGCAGCAGGTTCTAATAGTTTTGTGTTATCCACATACAATTTCAATCAATTTTTGCCACCATTTTTAAAACATTTAACAACCACTATATCATAGGATACAGATATGACCCAAATATTTATGAAAGCGATATTAAGTAGCCATGAACTTCACATAATTCTATAAAAAAAATTGGCTTTGATACAACAATAAATATTTATATATATATTTATTATACCTCATTAATATGCATAGCTTAATACACGTTTCCAATTGGCTCTTTTGGATCACGTGACCTGCGATTATTTTTGACAGTGATGGAGTCATTATTGATCATGTGATAGAGATGACCTAGCAATATCGACTCCATTCAAAACAAAATGGCCACTTTTATCGCTTGGAATTTCAAAAAGCAGGATTTGTCATGTTTGTATCTTGATCATGGGTTCAGTCCTTAATAGACTTTGAAATTGGTAGTTGATGGTTCTCCAATAAACTTGCAGCATTAAGAGAAAAGATTTATATATATAATAAATGATAAAGAGTGATTAATTGTATAATATATATACGGTACCTGTAGTTGAGGGTCCTGCTCCATCTTCGTTCACCCTTTCACCTTCCGCTGTTGTAGCCTTTCCCGTATCATCTTTTTTCGTTGAAGTAGGATCAGCATTTCCTCCTTTGTTTATTCCTAGTGCTGTACCTACTGCATTGAATGCTGGAAATATATGACGATTATATACTTAGTGACTACTGCTATTCCAGGCCTTCTAGTAAGGAGAAGTACCAGGTACTTTTACCCTCGTAAAATGGTAATTGGTACCTCCTAATTCAAAGATTGTTGTATAAGATATTCATGAAAAAGGACCGCCTGTAAATAATGAAGTACTTGGAAGACTTGAAAAATATTGAAAGCCCTGCTATTCATATACAGCAGCTGGATAAATATAATTTAATTTTTAAAAGTATCTCTATATATTTCATATAAAACCAAATTAAAAAAAATTATAATTATGTCATTTTTATGCAGTTTTGATAAAATTTTTACCCTTAGGCAATACAAAGTTAATTTGTTGGTTCTCAGGCCCGCCCGCATGTGGATATTCGTCGCCGCATTGCCGATTTTTTTTGCAAAAATAGTAAAAAAAAATGTTTTAAATGCGGTAGCACTGTCCGTACAAAAAAACAACCGCGTCCGTTTTTCTCTAATATCGCGTGGTCGGTGAAACGCTTTAAAACGCATCATGCTTAAATGAGATTTAAAGCATCGTTATGACAATGTATAAATAAAAAACGTGTTTCCGTTTGACATTTAGACAAAATGTCAATCGTTTCTGTGCAAATTCGGCACAAATGTTTGCCAGTTTTACCAGGAAACATAATAGAGGGCTTCTCCGAAGCTTGTACCTTATTGGAATTGTTTACGGAGATAAAAAAAAAATGGTACGTTGGGACCAGCGGATTGGACGTTTCCATAAAAATTAACCACTTGTGATGTTTCTGCCACCATCGGAAGAATTAAAATTGAAATGTTCAATAAAGTAATGAAAAGATTTATACATTGCCATATTTTTCACAAAAAAAAGAAGAAAAAATGCCTCCCTCATCACTTTTTACAGCAATAAAAGGATAAAAAAAAATACCGCCCTCCCTCATCAATTTTGACAAAAAAGGGCCTGAGAACCAAGTAATTAACTTTGCATGGCCTTAGATCAAAATTTTATGTAGCTTCATATGTTGATTTTCACATAATTTTTTTTTGACCTGTGGTTTTTGTGCAATTGTGACTTAAACAGGAACTTGAATTTTTATGTCATAATTCACTATATAAAAAAGTCAAACTACATGTATGACATCACAAATTCATGTTCATGTTTAACTTGTGATTTCTTAAAAAAAAAAATACAAAAAAAAACATGTACAAATAAAAATATGATACCACATATAATTATGAATTTAACAGGGTGTCAAGCCACTTTTCACTTTTCTTTAAGGAAAATAGAATTTTTTTGTGAAAATATAGGATAAATATAGGGTAAATTTATGGTAAATTTAGCATAAAATATATGGCCTCCACCTCCTCTGTAGCTATGCTGCACCTCCTTTTTACCGACAAATGAGAAAAAAAAACCAGTATCATTGAACTCTAGTCTCCTATTGCTCTTTTTACAAAATAAATAAAATCAGTGAAAAAATCAACATTTGGTTTTTTGAAAGGATTGAACTTAATGTATATAAGAATAACACTTTAAAGGACAACCTTTGATATAATGTCTTCGAAATCATGACATCTAAATTAGGTATATTTGTTGTGAAGAAATAAGTACCTATTCCACTTTACAAAGTTTGTTGGAACAAATGCTCTGTAGCAAGACATTTTTAAAGGACTCTTTCATAAGATACATGTAGTAATAAACTGGGATTGTCCAAAATATGTAAGAGTTAAATTGGTATTTGTTTTATGTTATAGATCATTAAACATTGTATTCAAGACGTATTGTCCTAAACCAAGGAACGGTACTGAGTGGGAGACCACTATAAAATGGACATGTACTACAAAATACTACAATACTGAAATAAATATGTAATCAGGTGTCCTAAACCCCAAGAAATTTCAACAATATAAGAAGTCACATTAATGTACAAGATCAGCTAAAGACTATAGAAGTATCAGTATTAATATCTTGTATAGCCTCTATTTGCCATATCATGTTTACATGAAATTTCTACTCACAATTTAAGATTCAATTTTTTTCTCTCATAGTTTTTGAAAAATATAGAATTTTGGGATATAATATAGAAAATTTTAGGCAAATATAGGAAATATAGCAAAATCTTGAAAATATAGGAATATAGGATCGCTTGATACCCTGATTTAATCCCATAAAAAACAAATTTTAAACATAACCCCCCCCCAAAAAAAAATTTGTCCAAATAAAAATATGATACTACAGAAAATTCTGAATGTAATGGTAAATATTTCATCAAATCGCATAAAAAACTACTTTTTATCTTGAAAGTAGTTTTATATGAAACATGTAGGGATATTTAAAAAAAAAGAATGACTTTTGATCACATACTGTACATGTGCACTCAGAGTCTTAGACCTATCTTTCTTGGACAATTCAACATTAGAAAATGATCTGTTCATAGTAATAGTTAGCTTAATTTTGCCCTCATGAATCTAATACTCTGTTAACTGAAATTAAAATAGTTGTGGTTTTTCTTACTTTGACAGAACAAGGCTTGACTGTATATTTATGGAATATGCTCAATTTTTGAACCTGTTCAAAAATTTCAAATATTACCTATAATTTAATTTTTACTACAAAATCTAACGATTCCTCGATTTTAATTACAATTATTTCATGGGACTATTTTAATTTGTTGCTGGCGAATGAATATGCTGGTGACATCACAATACCAACCCAGGTTATCAAGCATAAACAATTTTTCTCCACGTGGATCAGCCAATCAGATTGCAGTATTCACATCAAATTAAATTATATATATAAAATTTAGGGTAATTCATCAGTGTTATTTTAGCATTTGTACAGGAGGAGATTTACATGACATGACAGGACAATGATCTTAATAATTCAAAGATAAACTTAAAATTTCGCTATCTTAAACTCAGACAAGTCATTTCCTCTGAAAACTCAAAGTAAATATTTGATTCATTCATAGCAGAGTTTAGCATGATTTATCACAGATAACTACAAATAGCTACTTTGAAGTTATATAATTGCTTCCTTTGATTTCAACTGGTGTAGCAGGAATTGCTTACCCTTACGGAGCACCTGAGTTGACCCTAGGTTTTTAGTCAGGTTCGTGTTACTCGATCTTTATTTTGTGGTGTATGTTTTGTAGATCGTAGTGTGTCCTTCTTTCCTTTTTCTTTTGGCCATTGTGTTGTCTGTCCTTCTTCAATTTACAGATCCAGATTACCCCCCTTTGTTATCTTCAAACTTTTGATCATTGTGTTGTCTGTCCTTCTTCAATTTACAGATTCTGATTACCTCCCTTTGTTATCTTCAAACTTGTTATCATTGTATTGTCTGTCCTTCTTCAATTTACAGATTCTGATTACCTCCCTTTGGTATCTTCAAACGTTTCTTTTTCCGATATCTCTATGTTAACATGGACATACCTGTTTGAATGATGCCAGTGGCAGGTAATGTTGGTGGAGGTACGTAACCAGGACATTGTCTACATTTAGTGGTTGACTGCCTGAAAATAAAATCACCATGGTAACAATATCAAAGTTGTAATTCAAATTGTATTTATGCAAACATCAGTCTAAATTCAATTTCTGTGATAATGCAAAACAGTAGGGTTAGGGTGTTTAACACCCCTTTCTACAATATTTCAGTTATATCGTGGCTGTCAGTTTTATCGGAGGAGACCGGAATATCCAGAGAAAACCACCTACCTGCTGGAAGTCACTGACAAAGTTTATCACATAATGTTGTATCGAGTACACCTTACCATGAGCAGAATTCGAACTCACAACTTTAGCAGTGATAGGCACTGATTGCACAGGTAGTCATAAATCCAGCTACCATACGATCACAACCAGTAAGATTGTCCTTAATATAACTGAAAAACATCAGCAAACATGACCTGATTTCACATAGAATGAATGGAATTGTTCTGTAATTAGAATCTCAAATTCATTCAGATTTCTTGTGATTTTTCTTTAACAAATATCATAATAAATATATGTATGCTTTATGTGCAATAAGCAGAGTAATCTTCAACATATTTTATTCATACACGTAGAACTGATTAAATAAGGGTAGTATAAAAGAAAAATTGCACAATTGCACAAGTTTTTTGTTATCAAGGTTTGGGGGAGGAGGTGACCACATCCTCTGTAAACATTATACCACTAGCACATACTATTTTGACCTCAACTTCATCGGTAGTGTAATGGTAAGCATGTTCGCCTCGAGTGCGGTAGATCGTGGGTTCGAGTCACGATTGGGTCAAACCAAAGACTATAAAATTGGTATTTGTTGCTTCTCCGCTAAGCACGCAGCATTAAGGAAAGAGCAAAGAATGGTTTGCTCGGAATCAGGATAATGTCTTCGAGTGGGGCGACATGTTTATCCGCGAACAGTTGTTTCAGTGAACTAGCACTATAAATATCCAACTAAGAGTGTTGGTCTAGTACAAAGCGGACCTCATCATCATTTCATTGAATATTAACTTGTTCTCGCCATGATATAGATGAAAACTTGCTGAATTGGAGCTAATCAACAATCACTCACTCTAAAGATTTCACAGTTATTTCAATAACAAGGAAGATAACTCAGAAAAGAAAATATGCTCAGTATGTTTGAATGAGTTTTGAATACCTAAGGACTGACAGATTTTCATTGATATGAAATATTGGCACGATATGAATGAGAAATTGCTCACTCACTCACTATTTTGACCTCCCCATCCCTCCATCAATTAGTCCATTGCCTATCTCCTTAACATACTGTATATTCTTACCATGTGCCAAACAAAGGAGCACCAAATCCAAACAGTGTTGGTGCTGGTGTTACAGGAGGAACAAATGCTGGTACTGCTGGAGGTATTCTGTATCATAAAAAATATTACTTTATTTAAAACAATTGCTGGTACTGCTGGAGGTATTCTGTATCATAAAAAATAATACTTTATTTAAAACAATTACTGGTACTACCGGAGGTATTCTGTATCATAAAAAATAATACTTTATTTAAAACAATTGCTGGTACTGCTGGAGGTATTCTGTATCATAAAAAATATTACTTTATTTAAAACAATTACTGGTACTACTGGAGGTCTTCTGTATCATAAAAAAATAGTACTTTATTTAAAACAATTGCTGGTACTACCAGAGGTCTTCTGTATCATAAAAAATATTACTTTATTTAAAACAATTGCTGGTACTGCTGGAGGTATTCTGTATCATAAAAAATAATACTTTATTTAAAACAATTACTGGTACTACCGGAGGTATTCTGTATCATAAAAAATAATACTTTATTTAAAACAATTGCTGGTACTGCTGGAGGTATTCTGTATCATAAAAAATAATACTTTATTTAAAACAATTGCTGGTACTACCGGAGGTCTTCTGTATCATAAAAAATAATACTTTATTTAAAACAATTACTGGTACTACCGGAGGTCTTCTGTATCATAAAAAATAATACTTTATTTAAAACAATTGCTGGTACTGCTGGAGGTATTCTGTATCATAAAAAACAATACTTTATTTAAAACAATTACCGGTACTGCTGGAGGTCTTCTGTATCATAAAAAAATAATACTTTATTTAAAAGAAATGCTGGTACTGCCGGAGGTCTTCTGTATCATAAAAATAATACTTTATTTAAAACAAATGCTGGTACTGCTGGAGGTCTTCTGTATCATAAAAAATAATACTTTATTTAAAACAAATGCTGGTACGACCAGAGGTCTTCTGTATCATAAAAAATAATACTTTATTTAAAACAATTACTGGTAATACCAGAGGTCTTCTGTATCATAAAAAATAATACTTTATTTAAAACAAATGCTGGTACTGCTGGAGGTCTTCTGTATCATAAAAATAATACTTTATTTAAAACAATTACTGGTACTACCGGAGGTCTTCTGTATCATAAAAAATAATACTTTATTTAAAACAAATGCTGGTACTACCAGAGGTCTTCTGTATCATAAAAAATAATAATTTATTTAAAACAATTACTGGTACTACCAGAGGTCTTCTGTATCATAAAAAATAATACTTTATTTAAAACAATTACTGGTACTACCGGAGGTCTTCTGTATCATAAAAAATAATACTTTATCTAAAACAATTGCTGGTACTACCGGAGGTCTTCTGTATCATAAACTAGAGGCTCACATGAGCCTGTATCGCTCACCTGACATAACTAAGTCCTCTTAAGAATGTCTGCATGCCGAATACATCTAAGTTACTATTCAAATCCCATAGGGTTCTATGTTAAAACTATGTCTGCTCATGGCAGCCATCTTGGATGGAGGTAGTAGTCACCAGACACAATTTTAAAAGTATACTACCCAAGGACCATCCATGCCATATTTGCTTTAAATTGGCCGACTAGTTTCAGAGGGAAGACTTTTAAACAATTTTCCCATAGGGTCCTATGTTAAAACTATGTCCGCTGACTGCGG
>MJUT01007509.1:15520-33572 GCA_002080005.1 Gigantidas platifrons
TACATTCTTGATCCTGGTGTTAAATATTTAACATTTACATTCTTGATCCTGGTGTTAAATATTTAACATTTACATTCTTGATCCTGGTGTTAAACATTAAACAGTTACACCTCTATCCTGGTGTTAAACATTTACATTCTTGATCCTGGTGTTAAATATTTAACATTTACATTCTTGATCCTGGTGTTAAATATTTAACATTTACAACCTTGATCCTGGTGTTAAATATTTAACATTTACATTCTTGATCCTGGTGTTAAACATTAAACATTTACATTCTTGATCCTGGTGTTAAACATTAAGCATTTACATTCTTTATCCTGGTGTTAAATATTTAACATTTACAACCTTGATCCTGGTGTTAAATATTTAACATAGAATTTACAATCTTGATCCTGGTGTTAAGTAGTGAACATTTTCAGTTTTTCATAAGAAAGGCTGATTTATTTCTCTATGTATTGTAGTTATCATACATTTGTTTTGATTTCTGACATGTACTTCAACAGGAGTACTTATGACTCAGCTGAATGTTATCTAATAAGTAAATAAGGCATAGGGTTACTAGTATCAAGAACATTTATCATTTTTTAATATTTTTTGGGGTCATGCTATTAATCATTCATAAGATAGGCAAATTCATTGATATATTGATTTTACACTTAATTATTAACTAAATGTTGATTATATGAATTGGTTTTCTGCAGTTTTGTTTTGAATATTTTTTATTTGTTTGTTGTTGTTATCAACATTTACTTCAATTGTTTAATAGTTTTACTGATCCATATCCCCAACCCAACTCTCAAGAAGCACACTGAGAGTTTCTTGGCAAAATCTGGACTTCAATTTGATTAAAGAGCTGCAAACCTTGTTTGTGTAATTGTTTTTTCTTGTAAATATACTTTCACGTTTTCATTGTCACATATTTTTAAATTGATATTATTTTTATATTTTGTAGACACGATCAAGTCAAACAAAGAAATCATGCACTCAGATTACCACAGTTGACAAGGATTATTGTTAATTTGTTCTTTTGAAAATGTCAGATGCTTTTAAATGTACAGAATGTCATATGACATTTGGAACTGTTGGACTTTTACAAAAACACAAGAAAAAATTCTGTGTGGGTGGAAGTTTAGGAGACCCTGATAATTTGTTGTTAAGAAAAGGACTTTATTCAGCAAACACACCAAAACAGAGACCACTTTCTCCTGATGACAGGGTAATGCACCTTTATATTTTATTTTATTTACAAATCCTCCATTTTTTTGTGATTCACTAAATACAGCTTACAAGGCCACGTCTTCTGCAAAGAAAAAGTGGTCAGACTTATAAGTGAGATAGCCTCTCTTGAGCGACGAGGGGGAGGGGGGGGGGTACTAGTATTTTACTGCATTAGTGCATCTGAAATCTGTCTGGCCTGTTAGAAGGGTGGCCGTTGGCGAGAGGGGCTTTGTAGGAGGGGGGACCATGCTATATAATCTATTCGTAATATACATCAACTGATTTATATAATAGATGTAAGATTTTATTTCTTTTGTTCATGTTAAGTTTTTAGCACATCTTTTTTTCACATAGAACTCAGCTTATATGTAGTATATATAGAGGTTGTTTTTGTTTATTGCAAGATAAGTCTTAGGCGATACTCATCCTAGGTCTGCAATTTTATAATATTGTCTCACTAAAATTGTGTTGCTTTTCCAAATACCATATAGTATTATACCAGTATATGGTGTAGCTCAAAGCATATTTTATATGCCAAATAGACAAAATGGATTGGGCACAAGTTGGGATAAGTTATGTAGACTTCTCCATATACAGTACATTGACAGTTGATTGTAATGACTGTGGTATGATTTTAGGGAAAAGATGTTAGAATAGAATTCTACTAGTTCTTTAATGTACATACTGTAGAAAATCTAGATATAAGTTGTAACATATATAGATTGATTTGCAGCCATTAGAGGATGTGGAGGTTGTCAGTAGAAAGGTGAGTTTGTGTGATGTTTGATGGCATGTTCAAGTGTGGTAGTTAGTTAATACTGTGAAAAGACATTATAATGGTACCAATTTTTGTTGACAAATTAAAAAAATCAAAGGTTTATGAATGTCTTAATTTCATTCATATTTTTTTCTGACTTGATTCAGTCATTTTTTTTTTAGTTAGGCCTTTAGTCCAGAAAATATGGTATATTTTTAATGTACATGTATTTACAAATTCAATTTTAATCCTATGGCTATAGCAGGAATTCTTAAGGTATTTTACCACTGTAAAAATGTTAGGGATTAAAAAATAGCTTAAAATGAATAAATTGGTTGGAATTTAAAAATTTATTTTCTTGCAAAGGAAAATGCAATCTGATTGCAATTTGTGGTGCATTGTTTTGAAAGAAGATAATGCAAGTGTCAAATCCAATGGGGATAAAAAAATAATCAGTTAGGTATTCCTAATGTTGGGAAGGGACATTTATTGGTGATGAATGGGCAGTGAGTGTATTTTGAGGTAGAATTAAATAGTACATACACAATGTATGATGAGTTAACATGACAACAAACATATATACTAGTTTTCATTTGTACATAAACAGTTTTGTTTTACAGTTGACACCATGAGTACAATTCTTTTCACATATTTGTGTTTATCAATGTGATAATATTCAACCAGCCATTTTCAATTCACCAGATGAAATATTTGGTCCATCTGAAGATAAAACACATTATATTAACAACTCTTAAATTCTTCTGATCCTGATCTTTGCATTTTTTTTGCCCTTCAGACACTTGTCGTGTGGAAAGATATGTTGACCCAGACACTTGCCTGTACTTTATAACCATAGTTAACCCATCATACCTTTGTACCCAAAAATTGGTACCCACTACACCTAACATCACACAGTAGATTTTTCACACTTTTGACTTTTTACACCAGAAATGGATTTTATGTTGGAATGTTATTTTTATACTCAAATCTAATGCTCGTTTATTGCAAATATTCTTTTGAAATTTGTATATTTTTTTTATTTTGTGTTCTTTTTATACAATTTTGTATGCTAGTATTTAGAAAAAAAAATCTGTTTCTGCAGTTCACAATTTTGTATGTCTTTTTGCAGTGTGCCAGTTTTTGCTAATTTGTAATCATGCAACATTTTATTGTATTGCTAATGTCAGATTTTGTATTAATTATATATGAATGTAAAATTGTATATATATTGTATATTTCAACATTTACACATACATGTGATATGTAAAAACGTCCCAAAATTGAGATTCAATGTATTTGTAAAAATATAAATTTTGAAAAATCTACTTTTGCCAGGAAAAAAATATAGCATTTTCCAATATTTGGCAAGTCCATTTATTGTATTTCTTTTATTGCTAGAGCTAATCTGATGTGTAAATATTCTGAAAAGTAAGATAAAAAGACGACTTTGGCTAATTTATTGAGAACAAAGGAATAATATTTTGTAGAACCATTTTAATGATTTGATATACAAATTACACAGGTACTCGAGGACAGGACCCTGTCTGGTACCCCTCATTGCCCCTCCTACCTCATTACTATAAAAATGTTTTTTTAACAATATATATACCCATGTACAGTATGTCTTTATTTAATATGTTTCCTATCCACGTCCAAATCACTATATAAAAACCACATACTAGTGATACTAGTGATTTGGACGTGGATAGTAAACATATGTATTAAATAAAGACATACTGTACATGGGTATATAAAACATTTTTTTTTTATAGTAATGAGGTAGGAGGGGCATTGAGGGGTACCAGACAGGGTCCTGTCCTCAAGTACCTGTGACAAATTAGGGATATGTCACATGTATGATTGTCTATTAAGAATATTTATTTCTTTTTTTTGTACAATTATGTAATAAATAAAATGTATGTTACATTAGATTGAAAATTATAGCTACTAGAAAGAATATACAAAGCTTATATATAATTGCAAACTTGTGCATGTGGATGAACTTGGCAATGATTTGCTCAATTTTTAAGGCTATTTCAAAAACAGGTTTCAACTTTTGTTAAATATTACAATAATAATCAGAAAAATTCTTGGTATTCTTTCTAGAAATGAGAAATGTTTAGATAATGAAACACATTTATAAGCAATTAGAATTAGATATTTCATTTTGATATTTAGTTTAAAATCTTACAAATTTTATGTAATTGATGTACATATATAAAATATTGAGTAAGCTTTGTATACACTTTAATAAGGTTAAGCAACTAAGAGCATTAAAAGAAAAGAGAGAAAAGTTAAGAGATGCCAGAACCTTAGAAGAAAGAGTTCTACTGGATACCTTAGAAGACACAGAAAGACGGGTAGGAGACAGTCCAGTCAGAAGGACACGGAGTCGTCTCCCATTGTCAAGACATCCTGAAGTGAGAGATCTTCAGATTGAGGTAATCAGCCAACATTATATATAATAATTACAGGTTTCTTGGAAGGGTAACGTTTGGCCAATCAAATTGTCAACGATGATTCCATATGTCAATGAAAGCTTACTGGATCTTGATTAACTTTTAAACCTTCATTTAGATAAACAAAAAAGAAAGATTTTATCAAAAGGATATTTGTGGCCATAATGTATATTTAGTTTTCCTGCATTCCCAGTGAGTTGCAAGAGAAGGCCATGAAACCACTTGACACCATCCATCCTGAATAATAAAACTCATATATAAAAAAAAAATAGTATAAACCTGAAATGTAGAAGCAGATGAAAACCAACATACACAGGGTCATGAGGAAATCTTTGCAATTTTTAGTTTTTGCAAGACCTTTTGTGTGATTTGGTCTGTTTCTTATTAAGTAACCATAAATTACTGGTCAACTACAAAATTGTATATTTAATGAATACAATTAATCCTTGAGTATAATGTCAGCTAGCCATATGTGTCTTCTTACCTTGAACTCATTTTTAGGTTTAATTGACATATATTCCATTTACATCAAGTTCCTGTCATAACAACACATGATTGGTCAACCATAATTGGTCAGGACATTCTGTCTGGACTCTCAAGTTACATTGGCCTCTTTTTCAAGGTTAATGCATTTTAAGTAAACTCAGATTAAACACCACAATTAAGCTGAAATAATGCTATAATTGGTGTTTAACACCTATCTATCTAATTAAAACATCCATTATATGATATAGTGTACAGTTTAACCAGACATATATCAATATTCCAGGTCAACAATGTTTCCATATGTAGTTACAGGATTTCATTAATATTTCATTGTCAGTGCAGAGACAGACAAAACATTTCATGTGTATTATTTTTTTGTAGTATGAGAGATTGAGAGAAAAAGAAGGACGAACAACACAATATGGAGTACCTCTTCTACCCCCAGGCAGAGAAACAAGACTAGAAAATATGTCTCCTATGTCTGATACCAGTATGAGTATACATCTAGAGGATGAGGTTAGTTTTCTCTACTGGTTCCCTGTGTCTGATACCAGTATAAGTATACATCTAGAGGATGAGATTCGTTTTCCCTACTGGTTCCCAATGTCTGATACCAGTATGAGTATCCATCTAGAGAATGAGGTTAGTTGTTTTCTCTACTGGTTCCCAATGTCTGATACCAGTATGAGTATACATCTAGAGGATGAGGTTAGTTTTCTCTACTGGTTCCCTGTGTCTGATACCAGTATGAGTATACATCTAGAGGATGAGATTCGTTTTCCCTACTGGTTCCCAATGTCTGATACCAGTATGAGTATCCATCTAGAGAATGAGGTTAGTTGTTTTCTCTACTGGTTCCCAATGTCTGATACCAGTATGAGTATACTTCTAGAGGATGAGATTAGTTTTCTCTACTGGTCCCATGTGTCTGATACCAGTATGAGTCTGCATCCAGAGGATAAGGTTTGTTGTTTTCTCTACTGGTCCCCTGTATCTGATACCAGTATGAGTATACATCTAGAGGATGAGATTCGTTTTCCCTACTGGTTCCCAATGTCTGATACCAGTATGAGTATACATCTAGAGAATGAGGTTAGTTGTTTTCTCTACTGGTTCCCAATGTCTGATACCAGTATGAGTATACATCTAGAGGATGAGATTTGTTGTTTTCTCTACTGGTCCCTTGTGTCTGATACCAGGATGAGTATACATCTAGAGGATGAGATTTGTTGTTTTCTCTACTGGTCCCTTGTGTCTGATACCAGTATGAGTATGCATCTAGAGGATGAGATTTGTTTTCCCTACTGGTTCCCAATGTCTGATACCAGTATGAGTATCCATCTAGAGAATGAGGTTAGTTGTTTTCTCTACTGGTTCCCAATGTCTGATACCAGTATGAGTATACATCTAGAGGATGAGATTTGTTGTTTTCTCTACTGGTCCCTTGTGTCTGATACCAGTATGAGTATACATCTAGAGGATGAGATTTGTTGTTTTCTTTACTGGTCCCTTGTGTCTGATACCAGTATAAGTATACATCTAGAGGATGAGATTTGTTGTTTTCTCTACTGGTCCCTTGTGTCTGATACCAGTATGAGTATACATCTAGAGGATGAGATTTGTTGTTTTCTCTACTGGTCCCAAATATCTGATACCAGTATGAGTATACATCCAGAGGATGAGGTTTGTTGTTTTCTCTACTGGTCCCCAATATCTAATACCAGTATGAGTATACATCTAGAGCATGAGGTTAGTTCTTTTCTCTACTGGTTCCCTGTGTCTGATACCAGTATGCATATGCATCTAGAGGATGAGGTTAGTTTTCTCTGCTGTCCCCAATATCTGATACCAGTATAAGCATACATGTAGAGGATGAGGTTAGTTTTCTCTGCTGGTCCCCTGTGTCTGATACCAGTATAAGCATACATCTAGAGGATGAGGTTAGTTTTCTCTACTGGTCCCCAATGTCTGATACCAGTATAAGTATGCATCTAGAGGATGAGGTTAGTTTTCTCTGTTGGTCCCCAATGTCTGATACCAGTATGATTATACATCTAGAGGATGAGGTTAGTTTTCTCTACTGTTCCCCAATGTCTGATACCAGTATAAGCATACATCTAGAGGATGAGGTTAGTTTTCTCTACTGGTCCCCAATGTCTGATACCAGTATGAGTATACATCTAGAGGATGAGGTTAGTTTTCTCTACTGGTCCCCAATGTCTGATACCAGTATAAGTATGCATCTAGAGGATGAGGTTAGTTTTCTCTGCTGGTCCCCAATGTCTGATACCAGTATGAGTATACATTGTACATCTAGAGGATGAGGTTAGTTTTCTCTGCTGGTCCCCAATGTCAGATACCAGTATAAGCATACATCTAGAGGATGGGGTTAGTTTTCTCTACTGGTCCCAATATCTGATACCAGTATGAGTATACATCTAGAGGATGAGGTTAGTTTTCTCTGCTGGTCCCCAATGTCTGATACCAGTATAAGTATGCATCTAGAGGATGGGGTTAGTTTTCTCTACTGGTCCCAATATCTGATACCAGTATGAGTACATCTAGAGGATGAGGTTAGTTTTCTCTGCTGGTCCCCAATGTCTGATACCAGTATAAGTATGCATCTAGAGGATGAGGTTAGTTTTCTCTACTGGTCCCAATATCTGATACCAGTATGAGTATACATCTAGAGGATGAGGTTAGTTTTCTCTGCTGTTCCCCAGTGTCTGATACCAGTATGTATATACATCTGGAGGATAAGGTTAGTTTTCCCTACTGGTTCTCAATGTCTGAAGTATATGTTTATCAAAAAAAAGTTTAAGCAGTGATCGAAACAATTCCACCTATATCAACAAAGTGAATCATCATCTCTCACCTTAACTCATTGAAAATAAAAAAAGACCATGACATATGACATTGGAAATACAGGTCATGACTTTGGACAGGCACAAAAATGTGGCAGAGTTAAACTGGTTAATGGAATCCCAACCTCCTTCTTGCTAATAGGATCTCCAATGGTCATACAAATATAAACAAATGATAAAAACCTGGTGTATTGATAATGCATTGTATGGTCCATCTTTCGACCTGATTGGTAAATAACCAAAAAATGTATGGTGTTTTGTAATATTGTAAAAGAAATGTATTTAATGCTCACATAAGAATGGCATGAACTCATATGACATGTCACAATATAAAAGACAACTTTCAATGTCCACAATTGTATTGCAATTTTAAATACATTATACAGGAAAGAAAGTATACTAGGATAGGTAGTCAGAATACTGATACTCATGTCTTAGTCATTAAACCTAAAACTGCATCAAAGGTGAGATGTGTCTGTCTACTTTTTATATGTCCTATGTACATTCAGTGTGCACAGGGAGATATATGTTGCACTTCATACAATTTTTTTGCTTGATCTGAAAGATCAAGTGAGTTTTAGTCAGCAGTTCACGCCCATTTTAAGTAAATTTTTCACATTTCTTCTATGAAACAAAACTTATTAGGAACATTCCTTGGATTATCCTAATTACAGTTTTGGTGTTTTGATCGAAAAAAATGGTTGCTAGATTCATATACCTATATATGTTCTTCCAGTATATAAACATTTGATTATTACAAAATTGTGATTTTAAATTTGATTATATTATAGTGTACAATTCCCAATGTAGTAGGGAATTTATAGGGGAAAAGAAAAGAAAAAAATTGTGATATTTCTAAAATTAGTATCATTATATTGTATGGTTTGAAAATCAAGAGAAGTAATCCCTTCTACCCCCCATAGCTGGTTTAGTAATCTCTTCTACCCCCCATAGCTGGTTTAGGTCACGTGAGTGGTATCATTTCTTCAGAGTTTCTTGTTTGTTACAGGAATTTTATACAAAACACTTTAATATGGTGGAAGGAAAATTAGTGGTTATGCTATAGACATTATTGTGATCACTCACTCAAGTACACACATTTTTAGATACATTTTATGTGTGATATTAATTGAATGTATTTTTCTGTATGATGTTAAATTTACTTGTATATTTAGAGTATAAAATTGTTAATATTATTATATTATCTATGAACTGCAGAAACAGAATTTGTGATATTTTTTTTTTAATAAATGTGTGAAACCTAGTGATGTTTTAGTCATGTTGTTTGTAAGATTAATATGTTCTGGTCATAAAACACTGGTTAATAGATGTTGAACAGAAAAATCACTCATTGTTTATAAAGATGTCATTTCAATTGCACTTAAAATATCATTCTCTTGAACACTGTTATTATTCTTCTGATATGTGTGGTTTTTAAGTCAAAGTATTTTTTTGTAATCAATCTCACAGGCACTCGTGGTACGGAATTACCACCCCCCTTTTAAACTTTCTATTTACATAAAGGGTCGACACATGTTTAGTTGTTGTTAACATAAATATGTATGAATATGAACATGAACAAGTTAAATTAGGGAAAAAGGGATGAAATTATAAAGAAATTTTATTGAAAATAAATAGGTAATCAGAAAGTAAAAAAATGGGGTGGTAATTATGTGCCACGAGCCCCTGTGATCAATCTGTAATATTATTTTAAACTTATTCTATAACATAACGTAAAATTCTACAATACCAAACACAGCAAAGAATTTAATTTCATATTGTCAGATTAAAGTACAGATATTTATCCCAAATATCTGATATTGATAGAAAACTTTATTGAAATATTTTATAGACAAGAACCAATACAACTATCTTTGTTATTACTGTCTATTGTTGTCATATTTTTATATTTATTTGTTTAAGCTTTCAGATATTAATTTGTTTTATTCCATTTCTTACATAAATCAAAGTACAGATTTCAGTGTTTGTCTTGTTTATAAAGTGATCTTGTCTGTGTGTGTGACAATGTTAAAACCTTTTTTCATAATAGCAATGAAATTAATCAACTGTACAATTTATAATTTTACATGGAAAATTTTGTATAAACTCAATAATATTGTTGCAGTGTTGTGTTTATAATACTTAAGGTATTTTTTTAATTTTCAATTAGATGTATAATTTGTCATAGAAAAACATGCTGTCATCTTTTCTTCTGTATTCTATGTATAATGTATACCACGGTTCTTATGATTTAACTTATTTATACAAACAAATCTGATATAAGTTCATGAATAAGACATGTGGTATACAGTCAAACCAGCCCTTGTGGTCACCTCTATTAAGCAGTCACCTGTATTATAAAGTCACCTTTTTCTTGTCCTGTCATAGAAATTTTCTATGAAATATGAATTGAACCTCTTTTAAGAGGTCACCTGTCTTATAAGGCCACTTCTTCCTTTTTTGTCCCAAAGGTGACCTCTTAATACAGGTTTGACTGTATATGTTTTGTAACAGAAATTGACATTTGGCACAGAGCTTAAGATATGTTACAACATTCAGACCTGCATGTTGTACCATGGTATAAACCTGTCAATTTACATTTGGATTCAAAAAGTTTTAATGGCTGGTCAATTGTGTATGGTACAATATCAAGTGCAGATAATTGACCATGGCTTTCTAAGAACACAATTTTAAGCAGATTAATTCATAAAAACATCAAAGAATTTATGGTACAAGTTACTGGTACTGTTGATTCATAGTATCATGTGTAGATTTAGCTCATTTTCATTATCATTTAAAGTTGACGTTAAACATCAATCAATAATTTAATAAAGAATTACTTCCTTGTTTACATAGACAATTATCATCATTTCCATTTTTATATAAATCACTTTAATATTGGTACTTTTAGTTGTAATTTCATGGAAAAATACAATGCAGGTGGTTCTGTTATAAAGGCTTTATATGGTCATTTTGAATTATGATTTCTACCTATCAATGACCAGTATTACCCAAAAAATCTGCCATTTTTATTTCACTCCTCAAATATTCATTATAATAATCCTCATATTTTTATGCTTACATTATAACTCTTATACTACTAGCTGTTTTAGTGTTTATATAACTACAATCATCCCACATTATAACCCTTATGGATGTACTCCTAGCTTTTGTAGTTTGTACATCTAGAACAACCTACATTATGACTTCTGTGGGATCAGAGCATGGGCAGTGTTTGATAACTCCAACAGAACTAGTTATTACACTTCCAGAACAATACTGGTCTTATTTATACAAGATTGTAGTTCTACTATATAAAGGTTATGTTCTAGATGATGTTGTAATTTATTTACAGGACTATCCCCATTATAACCCTAACCAAGAAGCCCAGCTTAGACAGTTGGCAGAAAACCATGGAAGACAAATGGAATATTTACAGATTAAAAATAAAGATCTGGAAAAACAAAGAGAAGGTACATTTTTATCATTGTTGAATATACTGCCATTCCACTCTCTCTTGTCCTTTAGTGTACAGCATTATGATTCCTCACCTGAACGAAAAACCATTTCGAATAGCTACATGCCGAGGTTGGTTTGGTTTTATGGTGTTTAGCACCACTTTCAACAATATTTCAGTTATATTGTGCAGGTCAGTTTTATTTTAGAGGAAACCGGAGGACCCGGAGAAAACCACCAACATATAGCAAGTCACTGACAAACTTTAACTGATTGGGATTCGAACTCCCAACATCAGTGGTGATAGGCATTGATTGCATAGGTAGTTGTAAATCCAACTACCATGCGATCACGACCACCATGGATCCATACATGCCCAGGACTTACTTGTATTTAAAAAAAAAATTTCAAGCTGTTATGTCCTTGTAATCTTAATGTAAAATGTATTGTTGGTAGAGTTTTTAACAATTCTAGCGAAATTCTATTTATTTTGTAACTAATTTTAAGCTTCTTTTTTTATCAATAATGCTGGCTTAAGAAATTCACCGACCTGTCACAAGTCACTGACAAACTTTATCACATAATGTTGTATCGAGTACACCTCGCCATTAGTGGGATTAAAACTCACAACGTTAGTGGTTATAAGCACAGATTGAATAGGTAATTATAAATCTAACTACCACACAATCACTACCATGACGGTACCTCCATTTAGGTAAAGATCTATTAATTATACCCCCTGCAAGCATAGTTTGGGGGGGTATATAGGAATCGGTCTGTCTGTCCGGACCAACTTCCACATCTTTTGTCCGATTTCCACCAAACTTTGCGGAAGTTAAGATCATGATGTGTGAGCTTTGCAGTATAAAGGAAATTTTGATCCCCTAAATTTTGTAGGAGTTATGCCCCTTTGAAATTTCCCGAAATTTACTACTGAAGCAGCTTGTCAGCGCAACTCCTCTGAAACTACTGAACAGAATTTCATGAAACTTGGTAGGTAGTAAGGACACCATATGTAGTTGTGTAGATTACCAGTAAATTTTGATCCCCTGAATTTTGTGGGAGTTATGCCCCTTTGAACTGAAAATTTTTCCGAAATATACTTCTGAAGCAGCTTGTCAGTGCAACTCCTCTGAAACTACTGAACAGAATTTCATGAAACTTGGTAGGTAGTAAGGACACCATATGTAGTTGTGCATATTACCAGGAAATTTTGATTGCCTGAATTTTGTGAAAGTTATGCCCCTTTGAACTTAGAAATTTCCAGAAATTTACTACTGAAGCAGCTTGTCAGTGCAACTCCTCTGAAACTACGAACAGAATTTCATGAAACTTGGTAGGTAGTAAGGACACCATATGTAGTTGTGCATATTACCAGTAAATTTTGATCCCCTAAATTTTGTGGGAGTTATGCCCCTTTGAACTTAAAAATTTCCCGAAATATACTTCTGAAGCAGCTTGTCAGTGCAACTCCTCTGAAACTACTGAACAGAATTTCATGAAACTTGGTAGGTAGTAAGGACACCATATGTAGTTTAAAAACAGTTTTTTTTTATTCATTGAAGCTTAATTATACTGCCTGCAAACAAAGTTTGGGGGGTATATAGGAATCACCCTGTCCGTCCGTCCGTCCGTCCATGTACCTTGTAAGCGCAACTCCTCCTCAACGGCTTATTGGATTTTTATGAAACTTTACTCACTTGTAGTACACTACCTGCAGATGTGCATGAAGGAATATGGTTGCTGTCCAAAATTTAAAAGGGGAGACAATTCAACTTATACTTTCACGAAAAGGGGGGGGGGCATGTACCTTGTAAGCGCAACTCCTACTAAACTGCAAGCGGGGGGTATAACTCAGTGAGGTCACTCACAGTTCTAGTTTACATTTATTTGTGATTTTTAGATATCAGGAGACGTTTAGAACAGCTTGGTCATAGAGGGCCAAGCACAGATAATAATGCAGATCTCTTAGCAGAGCTTAGAGCTCAGGAGGAACGAAATCAAAGAGCTTTAAATGATTTGAGGAGACAATTGTATGAAATGGGTCATAAACGAGTTAATGTAATGTAAGTTTTACTGACTAGGATATTTTTCCTGGATAATTTAGAACTTGGTTAAGTTTTTGGGGTAACCTGGGTAAAATGTTTGTCCATGTCTTCCTTGTAGTCAGTGACAACTTGTTTTCATGTCAGCTTGACTATGAGTTTTATATGGATTTATTTTTAATTGACAGAAATTTAATTTAAAAGGAACATTACATGATGCAATTATCATTCCTTTTTGTATTGTCCGAACTTCATGAAATTTTACACAGCCTTACCATTGATGAAAGTATGGTACATTTCGATTTTAACAATTTTCATATTTTCTGTTGCAGAGTTATGGGACTTTGTTCATTAAAATTGAGCATTTTATCACATGTCTTACAGTATCTCAAATTTTGCCAAATTTAATAACTTTTTACTAAACCTTATTACTGATAAAGGTAGAGTACCTTTTGATTTTAAAAATTTGGTCCGTCTAGGGTAAGGACATTTTTTTCATGAAAAAAAAAATAAATACAAAAGTATTTTTCAACATTTTGTATGATAACATAAGTTTGCTTTGAGCAAATCTCATGAAATTTTTATGCAATGTAAAGATTGATTAAAGTATAAGCTCTTCTTCAATTTCGATAATTTCTGTATTTGTTATTCTAAAGTTATAAAACTTTGTTTGTTAAAATAGGTACTTTTCAGATTTTACTACTGTTGGAGATGGGATGTCATTTGGTCATGGCACTACTTTATATCTATCTTCTTTTTACAATAATAATAATAATAAACCTATTTCATCTTGACGGTTTGAAAAAACCACATAAATACAACAATCAGTTGAAATAATTCAACTATGTTTGATAATTTCAGAGAGGTAGAGAAACAAATGAATTATCCTCAACCAATAATACAACAGGCTCCCCCTCCCCTTCTACCTCCTCAGGAAACAGGGAGAAAATCCTACATATATCCTGTTTATTATGGAAGCTCATTAGTGGCAGAAATCACGTAAGTTACATATGTTTGTTTTCACAGTAATCACATCGCTTTCGGAATTGTAGGAGAAAACTTTATATTTATTATAATTCTTGATATTGGAAGAATTGTTGACCTTCACTGTTTCTTTTCCTAACAGATATTAGACTTTGATAGAGTGTATAATTAATGTTTTATCATGAGGAAAATTATTATAAACAATTTGAAATGATTTATATACCGTACTCTAGCAAAAATATTTAAACATGATAATTAATGATTGAAAGTCTTTGAAAGTCAGGACCAAGTAGTAGTAAGTAATTTCTAAGGTTTTTAATGGCCCTTTTATAAGTATTGTATAGAGACTAATATTGGTTTTCTTATCTCTTTAGAGACAACAATGTGATATTGATGGAAAGTTGTTGACCCACGGGGAGATATCAGATGTTTAAATCATATTTTTTTATATTTTTGACTATTTAATATAAAGTTTTGGTATTTTTCTACAATATAAGAAATCTTTAATAAATTAACATATAATTTACTATAGCATTTAGTATTATATTTCACTATTAAGATTTTTCACATTGTATTTTGACTTGAATCCTGTATATATATATGAAGTTTTATATTTTTAGATTTCTAAACAAAATTTCATTTGCTCTACACTGATTTATTTAAAAGTCTTCAATAACAGTATGCATTTGGTTTTGAATCCCAATTTCTTTGTATAAAATACTTGTCTGCATAGGCAAATATAAAACATTTTAATAAAATTTCATTTACTATGAAAGTTTATGCAGATATATATTTCTGTTCATTTATGTCTAGAAATCACTGAGAAATAAGTTTTGAAGACACATAAAAATATGTCAGTGAAAGTTTTCAAATGTTGACTACTAGTACTACAATTAAGTTAAATAATTGTTGAATATTACAATGATAAGTGATGATTTTTCATTACTCTATAGTGCTATGAGACAAGCTTATCTACAAAATGGAGGGAATGATCCTGATGTCTTATCCCAGTTGTCTCATATGCAGGCTGAAGCTCAGAAAATTGAAGATGAGATGAAAAACGCAAACTATGACAATAGACATAGAGGTAATAGACCTAATAACTGGACAATAATCTGTAGCTTCTGGATTAGTTGTTATATGTGTGTATTTAAGAATTGACATGCTTATATATTTTAATGGATTTTGTGTACATCCCTTGATGTATAAAGTACTCAATTGGTATTGCGAATGTCATATATGTCGTTGGGTACATTTAAAGTTTTCATCATGTCTAACACAACAATGGCTGACTCCAAATTATGTTAATTCTTTTTATTTGACCAGGAAAAATGTAAATTATGTCTAAAACATGAAGGCAATATTATAATTTTTATAGATTAGTTAGAAAGGATATGGATGCTAAGGAACAACTTGTAGTAAGAAAGGATATCAAAGGTTTTAAATGTAAATGAACATGAGAGACTATCCAACATTACACTTAGATACAAGTTAAAGTAAAAGAACAATGCTTTTGTTGCTGTTCTACATCTCACAGTCACAGTAGGATCTTCAGTTACTTCTATAAATAAATGCCATAGATCAATTGAAACACATAAATATTAACATGCTTACATTCTAAATCAATCTTGTCCCATTTTGTAATTTTTACTAGTATGACTGTAATTGATATTTATAAGAATGTTATTTACCAAAAAGATGATTTTTTTTCAGAAAAGAAGCCAGATGTTTCTGGGAAGATGACGATGATTGAACTAGAAAACGAGAGATTACATAAGGAACTAATGTTGTTACAAGAACAGAACTTTTTAACTCAAAATCGACGGAAATCTGATAGAGAAGGTAGGGATAACAAATATAAAGGTCATGGTCATTCAGATCATAGAGGTGAAGGTCATTCATATTACAAACATTTAAATTGTGATAAACTTGAAAATAAAAGTTATTCTTCAAAGCCTAAAGTGTATGGGAAAAATGTGACTACAGGGAGTGACATAACAGAGAATGATTATCATAATAAGGTTTATAAAATGGATGAAAAGTATGTTAAAGCTAATCCTGTTGTGGTACCTCCATTAGACTTGAGTTCAATAACAGGACAGAAAACAAAAACTAATGTGTTGCCAAACATTCATCCTCAACATAAGAATTTTGTAACCATACCAGCAACTTATACTTTTATGGCCAAGAGGAAAGATAAATCCAGACCAAGTTTTCAACATAGCCATGGCAACCAAGAATATCGATATAAAAATGTCTTACCAGATAGAAATCTACGAAAGATTTCTGAACTAAGAGATTGCCATGGAAAAGAAGAAAAAGTAGGTCGCAGTCGATCTTTTTATGTTCCCAGGAAGAAACCAAAAAATGGATCGCATAAAGGATCGATACGTAGTGAGATTATTGGTGGTGTAAAGGATTCTGGGATATATCCCATGAAGCATCAGATGGCAAAGGGAGATTACTCTGACCCTGACTTGGTAGGGGTTATCCGTACTACACAGCCCCATCAAGGAAGAACTAATGTCACATTTGATTATTATGGACCTAATAAAGATATAAAATATGAGACAGTTACAATAAAACAACGAGAAGAACTTAACCCAGATAATAATCATGTTATTCATACGACAACCTACAAGGAAGAAAAATTAAATGGAAGTGTTACATAATAGATGTATTGAATAAACTGTTACCAAAACAGGATATTACATGATGGACTTACTCAATATAGGTGCTTATTTATATCTGACTTATGTAGTATGTGATTTAGCCATCTGTTTTCAGACAAAAATTAGGACTGCCAAGAAAAATTGTTTACATACTTTGTGCTAGTTTTAGATAAAATCTATGGAATAGTCATGTACTATGTTATATAACATATCTGAATGCCTTTCAGCTTGGACATAGAAAAATAGAGTAAATACTGTCTTGTCTTGAAATATCACCCCTTCTGTTATTAAACAACAACTTGTCAAGACTGTTGATCTCTTATACAATCTGTTTCTGTTGTAAAATATGGGTTAGCTATTCCTCAACTCCTAATTTTTTTTATCAATTTTTGGTAGAGAGGAAAATAATTATTTATTCCCTCAGTTATCCATGCCATTTTGAAAAAAAACTTGATACTTCTGATAAAATATTTTGGATAGGAGAAGTTTTGGTCAGGTAACAGAAAACCAACATTTGTTTAGGGATGGTCTTTAATGAGGTATTAACAACATAAACACAATTATTTTATTGTTTTATAAATGTGAAGATGTTTAAGAAGTTTATGATATTGAGTGCTTCTTCTAGACCAATAATGCTAAATTCAGCACACTATCTAATGTTGATTGGTTGATTGATAATTGCTTACGTCCAGTAGTTGAGTTATATTCAGGACGATAACAATATATAAAAACTATGAGGGCAGGAGGGCAACAAATTTTGACTGCCACTGTCAGTATGAAGAGTTGGATAAGGATGGCTTTCTACAAAGCACTGACTCTTGATTGAAATCAACAAAAGTGGTCTTTAACATGGGTGGCATTCTGTCAGGTCCATGGTCAGGCTTTCTGTATTATAACTGGACAACCCCCTATCAAGAGGATATCTCCTATATATATAATATCCATTGCCTGGGACATGCTGAGCAGCTCTGGTCTAACCCTGGGAACCTTCACCAGTACTCAGTACTAGCTGAGCAGCTCTATGGTCTAACCCTGGGAACCTTCACCAGTACTCAGCACTAGCTGAGCAGCACTATGGTCTAACCCTGGGAACCTTCACCAGTACTCA
>MJUT01007509.1:33675-56060 GCA_002080005.1 Gigantidas platifrons
CACTAGCTGAGCAGCTCTATGGTCTAACCCTGGGAACCTTCACCAGTACTCACCACTAGCTGAGCAGCTCTATGGGTCTAACCCTGGGAACCTTCACCAGTACTCAGCACTAGCTGAGCAGCTCTATGGGTCTAACCCTGGGAACCTTCATCAGTACTCACCACTAGCTGAGCAGCTCTATGGTCTAACCCTGGGAACCTTCACCAGTACTCAGCACTAGCTGAGCAGCTCTATGGTCTAACCCTGGGAACCTTCACCAGTACTCAGCACTAGCTGAGCAGCTCTATGTGTTTAACCCTGGGAACCTTCACCAGTACTCACCACTTGCTGAGCAGCTCTATGGTCTAACCCTAGGAACCTTCACCAGTACTCACCACTAGCTGAGCAGCTCTATGGGTTTAACCCTGGGAACCTTCACCAGTACTCAGCACTAGCTGAGCAGCTCTATGTGTTTAACCCTGGCAACCTTCACCAGTACTCAGCACTAGCTGAGCAGCTCTATGGTCTAACCCTGGGAACCTTCACCAGTACTCAGCACTAGCTGAGCAGCTCTATGGGTTTAACCCTAGGAACCTTCACCAGTACTCAGCACTAGCTGAGCAGCTCTATGTGTTTAACCCTGGCAACCTTCACCAGTACTCACCACTAGCTGAGCAGCTCTATGTGTTTAACCCTGGGAACCTTCACCAGTACTCACCACTAGCTGAGCAGCTCTATGGGTTTAACCCTGGGAACCTTCACCAGTACTCACCACTAGCTAAAGCATGCAGCCTTTATGATGGTACATGTGTAATACAAAAGTCAGTCTAATAGAGAGTAATATACATTTTTTTTAGTCTATCATTATAATCCATAGGGGCCAGCATGATCGTGATCGTATCGCAGTTGGATTTACAACTACCTATGCAATCAGTGCCTATCCCCACTAAAGTTGTGAGTTCATGGTGAGTTGTACGCGATACAACAATATGTGATGAAGTTTGTCAGTGACTTGCCACAAGGTTCTCCGGTTTCCTCCACCAATAAAACTGACCGCCACATTATAACTGAAATATAGTTGAAAGTGGCGTTAAATACCATAACCCTTACCCTATAATCCATAATCTTTATCATTAATCTTTGTTGTCTCTTTCCATTCATATCTGACACTTGAGAAATTGAGTTGAGGAATTTTAATTGATTGAACTGACTGATAAAGAAATAATATTGATAAAAAAATGAACAACATTTAAAATTTTGAAAGTTAACAAATAATTAAATAGTAGAAAAGTATGTCACCCTTCTTAATGTATTCACATATTTTACAGGTCAATTTTTATAGGAATATAATGTTTTTGTTATTTTGCATTTTTTGTCAAATGCATTTTTGAAATTTATATTTATATTTATCAAATAAAACATTTAATTTTTTTTGTGTTATTTTTTTTATTTTATTTTACTTTTAAAAATTTAACCATTTAAAACGAAGAACTTTACAGCATGTATTACTATACTCTGTGTCAAACGAACCATTTTTCCAAAATATTATGCTTATTTTTTATATACCCATTGATCACCCCTTTTTCATTGAAAATCAAAAACTGTACTCTATCACAAGATAAATGGTCCATGTTTTATAATTGATAATTTGAATGAATGAATACATCATTGACTTTCTCTATGGAGATTTAACATTTAACATGGGCACCATCTTTGTTTCTTATGGGATTGGGATTTGTTTACCCAACTTTGGCTTGTACAAACTTTCTGTGTATGTTTAGGCTTATCTGTGGAATGTTTGTCAGTTGTGTACTAATGTTTCATATCCTGGAACCTACCGTTTAACATAAAGAAGAATTCTGAAGACATCTGACCAAATGCACCCAGGTTACACTTCATGTATAAACAATGCCAGAAAAATCTATGTTACACAAACATACACATACATTAAAAACGGTTCAAATGAAGGAAATGTCATCATGGAATTTTAGTTGCACAATTTTCATCTTTCAGACACACCTTAGTTTGATGCACCACATTATGTTTTTTCATTTGACTTGAAGCTGGTTGACACAGAGTATAGGTACTTCATACTCTAATCACATTCACATCTTAGAGATACCAGTAATATAATCAAGGGACTTTGACACATATTTATGTGATAGACCTCATAGTACACATAGCATGACAAATGGAGAAAAAGATTGAAAGTCAAAATGTAGTTAGTTATGTCCCCTTAACAAGTGAACAATAGGTCTTAATTACAGTGCACATGGCATGAAATATGACAGGAAGTCAATCAGCACACGTAACAAAACGAAGGTTAAGCAAGATTTAACCAAAAATATTGGTGAGTTATCTTCCTAAACAAGAGGACAATAGATTTTCAGCACACATAGCATAGCAAAGGGATAGGAAGATTTAACTTCAAACATTAGTAAGTTAAGAGGACAATAGAGCTTTCAGTACACATAACATAGCAAAAGGGAATGAAAGATTAAACTTCAAGCATTAGTGTGTTACCTCCCTTGACAAGAGAATAATAGGCCTTACAGTACACATAGAGTAACAAAAGGGAAGAAAGATTTAACAATCAAGCATCAGACAGATATCTCCCTTAACAACAGGACAATATTCATTACAGTATAACATAAATAAAGCCTCTCAATGACAAATTTTGTGGAATAGCATAATAAAAAAGAATAAAAGATTTAAAGTCAAACATTAGCAAGTTATCTCCCCTTAACAACAGGACAATATGCCTTACAATACACATATAGCATAGCAAAGGGTAAGGAAGATCTCAAAATAATCTAAGTTGACATTGTTTTATTGATGGAGATTACATGCTATGTACAATGTACTGAATGGATTTGATTGAACTGACCACTATTTAAAAAATCACATCTTTAAATGAACATTACAGGCTTGAAATTACAATTTTCTATTTGATGAGAAATTACACCAAGAATTTAATATATGTTGTTGATATAGTTTCTGAATAGAAATGGAGACATCTAATTCATCTGTTTTCAAAGAGGTGTTCCACTCTGATTCTCCATATAAGATTTTGAAATCGATAAATAAAATCAATTTTAAATTGAAATTAAATTATATTCAATAATTTTATAGGTGAGAATGCAATTTCAATGGAAATTCTAACATTAGATTCAGGTCTGAGCATGTATATAAAATTCAGAATTTGTTTAAAAATCATTTCATCAATACAAAATAGACTATATTGAATTTCATGATTGAGTTTTCTGTTACGGGACATTACATATGGTTTACATCAGAGTTCCTATTGCATTATATTTCTGTGGTTAAAGAGAGATAAATTCCAATTTCTTGTTCCGGAAAATTAAAATTTTCTCTATATACTGAATCAAGACATCATTAATCACCCTTCAATACCTTTCAACTGGTATAGAAAATATACTATTTTTAAACTGTTGAAAACTTATTTCTACTTTTTAATATTATCTATCTATTCATTGGTGCAAATGTATATTGGAAACATGAATGATAAACAAATGACATGTTTATGCATGTTTAAGTTCATAAAAAAAATTGAAAATCATCTAACGAATTTATACAGTACTTTGCTTCTGTTGTCCATAATTAGAACTCATTAAAACAGTGTTTTCTTAAGTCTTAAAGTCTGTAACTATTTATATGATAATGTTTGGAATTAAGAATTTCTTTAAAGTTGTAAAATCTATACTTGTAGTCCAGAGTAAATAAAAAAAAGCTATCCATCTTATCTTAAGATAGAATATGACTACTTTCCAATTAGTTCATATTTATTCTGTATATGAGTTTGTCAGTGACTTGCAGCAGATCAGTGGTTTTCTCGAGATACTCCTGTTTCCTCCACCAATCAAACTGATCGCCACAATATAGCTGAAATATTGTTTAAAGTGGCATTAAACACCATAACTCTAATACATTCTGTATTTGAAATTTAAACAATACTCTCTATTCAGTTGTAGATATGAGAAGAAAAAGTATGAATTTGTTTATAACATCTGGAATTGATATGAATTAACTCCCTTTGTCTTCCAGATGGATTGGAGAAAGAACTGCAGAGAATAAGAGAAGAACAATTACGTAAGATGATGGAACTTCAGAATGAGATTGCTTTACTTAAACAAAGGGCAATGTTCGAACGGAGACCTGAACCACAACCACAACTCCCTCCTCCACCTCAACCGGTAGGTAATTAGAAACAAAACTATAAAGCATTACATATGAATATTGTCTTCATATTTACTGTTGTAATAAATCTTAAGCAGCTTTCTTGTTCAATAAAGAAAAGCTTGTATTACAGTTAAACCTGTCTAAACAGAACATTATTGAGACTAACTTTTGTGTTTGGATTAGACAGGTGTATGGTATATACAGGTTAAATTAACAAAGATTTCCCACATTGAGACTTTATTATTTAATGTTTGATTTATAGAAGAATCAGTTTTATTAAGAGTTCAGGTTTGGCAGGTTACATTGTAATATGATATTAACACAATTTTTAATGGAAAACATTTTCAAAATTGATGCAGAAATATAGAAAGGAAATACAATTTTTTTTTAAATGAAAAAAAGAAGATTTAGATTAAAATTTATGAAATTGTAGAAGTTGATTTTTACCAGACAGATTTGAATATTTAATGATGACATCTGACAGCATGTTTTGAGCACTAGTATATTATTTTGTTGTATGTACATATATATATGTGTGTTGTGTTATTGGTGGTTGGTAGTGTATGTTTCTTCTGGAAGCACTTTGTGGTATTTTGTTGTACTGAATCACTTGCACTTTTGTGCTGTCAGTTTTATTTAGAACAAAATAGCAGAAACTTTTACATGAAAATTTGATATGTGTTATAGATAGAATGAAAACATGAGTTATTGTCTCCTGAAACCAAGTTTGATGATATGAAATAATAAAATAGTGTCCCAGAAGTGTTTTAATTGCTATACAGTCAAACTGTCCTTGTAGACTAAGTAAGTAAGTGATTGTTTAACTACAAGAGAGTAATTTTTAGCTATATCATTAAAAGAAATTTGATGAAATAAGGATGTCCACTTTGTACTAGACCAACAAGCTAAGATGGATTTTTATAGTTCTAGCTCACTGAAACAGCAGTACGCAGTTAGACATGTTGCTCAACTTGGAGACTCTAGGTATCCTGATTCTGAGCCAACCAGTCTTTGCTCTTTCTCCTACATGTTGCTTGTTTAGTAGAGAAGCAGCAAACTGTATTATCATTGTTTTGACCTGACTTGGGCTAGAACCCATGATGTACTCCAGGCAAAAAAAGTCTAACCATTACACCTCTGCTACTGTTTCTATGTAGACTGACTAATTGTCCTATGGCAAATATTAGCAAAAGAGGAAGCAGTAATTATTTACTGTATGGTGGTACCCTCTGTCCATGTAGAGTCTAACTGATAATCTTATAGGATGTGTTTATGTTTTACAAACAATATGACAAAGTTCAAAACTCACAAATAACTAACAAGTACTCATGTCAAATTTCAGTAAAAGTCTCTGTATTGACGTAATTCATTTCCAAATTAATCAAAATACAAATTAATATATAAACTGTGTTCCCAGAGGAACAGCAATTACTGGCACCAATACAATTAGCTAGGGTAAAAATAAACTTTTGTTAATTATAACAGAAAAATGCAGAAATGCCTTGGCTGTTACAGAGGCCTTATGTTGATGTGGAGCCCATGCAACCATATGACCAATAGTAAGTAGAAAGCTTGGTTATAGAAAATGGTGGTCATTTAATGTCTGTCTGTCTGTTAGTCCAATATTTGTGTGGTAGAATATGATAGTACATCTGGTACATTAATCCTAGTTTTAGGTGAACTACATTTACTGATATGTAAAGAATATTACATGATGAATTAGAAGTTCTCTCAAGTTTTAGTAAAGTCAGTATCATTTGTAAATGTATCCCAAAATCCTTGGTAAATTTATTTTGATGTAGATTTCTGATTTGTTTACTTTTCTGATGTCAAAATATAACTTGACTTCAATTGTTGATCATCAAATTTAAAACTAATGAGATTCTTGTTTTAATTAGGTCACATTGATCTACTTCAAAGCTTTGATGAGTAAATTTGTGATTAATTTTGAATTTTATAGGCACAGAAATATAAACATACATATATATTAGTAAGAAAGGATATGAATGTAAATGAATGTGAGAGACTATCCAACTATACACTTAGAGATAAAGTAAAGTAAAGGAACAGCACTGTGATTGTTGTTCTTCATTTCACAGTCACAGTAGGGTCTTCAGCAATGAACATTACTCATACCCTAACATGAAGTGCTAAATATTCCTGTAACCTGCAGTTGAGCAGTACTCTTTACTTCTGCCAATAAACACTACATCTGATCATCTTTACTGTTTAGATGTTACTTGATGTATATAATTGTATTTCCTAGATGCTACATCTGATCATCTTTACTGTTTAGATGTTACTTGGTGTATATAATTGTATTTCCTAGATGCTACATCTGATCATCTTTACTGTTTAGATGTTCCTTGATGTATATAATTGTATTTCCTAGATGCTACATCTGATCATCTTTACTGTTTAGATGTTACTTGATGTATATAATTGTATTTCTTAGATGCAGGATTATCAACAATATTAAAAATATGGGTGAAGAAATATTTATATTTATCATGGTAAAAAAAGCATGTAAACCTTTGCTGTTTTATATGTCTGTCAATTGCATCGTCTCCTCAAAAACCATTGGGTCACTCAAAAATATAATGTATGGATGGTTCTTCATTATAATTCAAATAATTCAGTACTTGAAATGAAAATTTCGAATTTACTGGTCCAAATCAAATTCTTGATTTTAATTTTATATACATTTTTGTAGTTTTAAATAAAAACTGAAAATGTACTGGTCTGAACAAAGTTTTACTGGTCTTCGGCCGGATGACCAGTGCTTATCGTAAGGACTGAATTATGATCATTTAATGCAGATTACAACCATTTGATTGACACAGGACTGTTATAGATCATAGTTAGTACTATTCTGATAGTAGGTTCTGGTATCTACATTACAATAACAAAGTTTTCTGATTTGGTCAGGTTTACAAACACACATTGTAAGTCAGTTATATATGATACACCTTATTGTGTCCACATTTCATATCATGTGTGAGTCATGTGACCTTTTACAGAATTAATGGACTAGTGACAGTATATTTTACATGTTTTGAAAATATAAGTTTTTAAAATGGTTACAATAGAAAAAAAATTACCTAAACAAGATGTGTTCAGGTAAGACATCTTTCTGACCAATACTTAAATAATCATTATCAGTATTCCCAAATACAGTCATACCTGTATTAAGAGGTCACGCTTGTGTAGAAAAAGTGGTCTATTAAGTCAGAGGACCATTTTAAAGAGGTTCAATTCATATGAAATTTTCTATGACAGGACAAAAAAAGGTGACCTTTTAATACAGGTGGCTGCTAAATAGATGTGACCGCTTAGACAGGTTTGACTGTATATAAAATGGCCACTTGTAATGAAAGTAACTTATTTATGTCAGTGTAATATGGAACCATGGGATACCAAGTACGGTGATAAATTGTCCACGTTCTTTACACGCTACATTTAAGGTCGTGTAAGGTAAAATGGAGGTTTGTTGAAGCTTACAGTTAACCAGACGCTACATCCTTTTTATAGTCAATTATATCTTTAGGACCTTGTTTTAAGTCACAAAATTATATTCCTTATTTCAGGTTTATATATTTGCTAGTTTTTTTCTTTTTTCTTCTTAAAATTTCAGTAGATATCCATGTGTAGACATTTTGTTTTCATATGTTAATGGAGAATAAGTTCAATTTTAAAAGGATAAAATTTATTTTTTAAAGGATTTAGAAAAAAGTTATTATGTAATGCCATAAAAGATAATAATTTTTACATAAATATGTATATTTTGGCTATTTTCAGTCCTAATAGATATGTACCTACTGGCCATCACACATGGGTATCTACCCAACACGACAAGATGTCTAGACAAGTCCCGCCTACCGCTCGCCCTGAACATTATAACGAAAGCTATGAAATTGATGAAGTTGATTAAAATTTTTGAAAGTTTGTAAGTTAACTTTGGTACACCTAGTAATATCCACTGCACTGCTTTTAAAATTAACCTGTACAATATTGTTTCTTTAGTTTCCAAATATAGTATTGATTTTGTTAAAAATTTGCTTAACCTCCAATAAATAGGGGAATAATCAAAACAGCAGCTAAAGTGCCTGTTGTTTAGTATGCACCAATGGGTGTGCAAATAATATTGTCAAATGTATGGTACTTAAAAGCTGAGGAAAAAAAAACAAATTGGGTTGTTCTAATATGTAAAATTTGTTTTTACTTTGAATGAATTTTAAAACTTTTGTCAAAACATATTCATTGAACATTTGAAAAAAAAAAATTCAAGCAGAGAATTTACAAAATTATGTAGACAAAACATTTTTTTAAACAGTTTCAGACTCAGATGGCATTAAAAGGTCAGTTTCTATTTTTTGTTTTTAAATAAACATTATGCTCAACTCACTTCCATTTTGCTGCAGGATTTAACAGATATATTTGGCATTTATACATTCTATTCTGGTGGTGGCTGTTTTGGGTTGGAACATGAAAATTATGGTTTTAAATCAAGTAATTTTTGTAAATTTTGGGTAAAAAAATGATTTTTGTGGCAAGATAATTAAACATTTTCAAGACATTTGTGATAATTTATAATTTGTTTCCAGTTCAGACAGGTTTAATAGAGACCAGCTGTCTTCAGCATTCCATACTTGGGTGTCTACTCAAAGTAAAAAAGGCTATCCAGACCCTAATAAGATAGCAGAAGAAAATGAGACTGAAAATAAATAAATAGACAAAACAGGTTAAATCTCGTTTTAGTGATAGGTGTAAGTTGACATTTTTTTTTAATTAATTTAGCAAATTGCCCATTTTAATTGGAGATTTTATAATTATAATGATAATATATAAAATATATTTAGGTCTAAATTTCTTGATAACCAGTAGAAATTAGTTTTTCCCCAATAGGTAGATCTCCTTGCTAGCTATGGATCTATAGCACTTGTGGTTTTTTTGGGACCACAAAAAAAGCTAATCTTCTTGCATGAAGTATGTTTTTGTTTTTTTTTTAGTTAAAATATATCAATTTCACTTGAGCTTCCTTATAAATTTGACTAACAACTAAAGCATAGCACTCTAGTATTGTATTTTGTAGTGATCATTTTTCATTGGTATATAGAATTCACTAAATTGTATTTCTTCAAATTCAAATTGAAACAAACAGTAAACAGTTTTTTCAAATGCTTTAATCATTTTATTGTAAATGGCTAGAATTATAAATCTAAATAAATGTAGCATTTTATCTACAATTTAGTTTTTCTTAATTTAATATTATCCATCTTTTTTATTTTTATTATCTAAATATAAAGAAAATTTTATGATGCAAAAAGAAATATTAACAATTATATTTAAACAAAATTAAATACTGATAATAATTGATGTGGCAGAGTTTCTAATTGTAATTTTCCTCTTTTAACATAGGGCCACAAGTGTAGTACTAACAGAGCTTCAACAAACCTCCATTTGGTATCAGCTGACATGTGACTGAATTCAATGATTTGATTGGACATTATATTGTTCTGTGATATATTTTTTTTATGTATTTTTACCATTGTATTTCCTTCATATCTCTATACAGTCCAATGGATTTTCTCAATTTATACTGAATATATGAGAAATAATAATATGTGCAGAATATTGTATGAGTGCTTTGAAGTACATGGAGACTGAAGTTCAGTGGCTTTAAGGTAATCAGTCATTGATGCAGACAAATACCCATTGACCACTGAGGTACAGTTTAGTACCTAGCTCAGCAAGTTATGCCCAACTTATTCTGAAGTGAAATAGTATAGTAGGTTAGGTACCACTTGGTGCTTAGTGACTTATTCTTGATACTACTCTAGACTCAATAATCATTACATCTGACCAAGAACCAATTGGTGCTTATTGACTTACTCTCCGAACTCTAGACTTCTCAAGACCGTTTAAATCTTATCACAATTATTTGCCAAAATAGATAAAAACAAGATGTAAAACAGTTACATAATGATAATTTTGGTTTTAAGAAAACATGATAGTGGTAGCTACGTTTAGATATTGTACTGAATATAATGGTACTGATTCTTACTACAGTCAAACCTGCTTTAGTGACCATCTCTTATTAAGCAATAAACTGTATTGTGTGACCTTGATTTTTATTTCCCTTCACAGAGCCTTTCATATCAATTAAACCTATATTAAGTGACCACCTGTCTTATGTGACCATATTTCATTGTTCCCCTGGAAGGTCACATAAGACAGGTTTGACTGTGCGTCATTCTTCTTGACATGAGCAGGACAAAAAAGAAGAGTAAAAAAAACTACTAACAAGGTATGAAACCAAACCTCTTATTGATTAGACAAAATAGGTGGCAGGCAAGTTGCCTATTGAATCTGGATTATGATCACTCATTTAAATTCTATTGAAATTTAATGATCATACATTGTACATAATTAATGGGTAATACAAACTCTCTGTTATTGATTTTCATACCACACGCTGCAAAGAAACAAAGGGTATAATGTATTTGAGCCATCTGTCCATCCGTCACAAACTCTATTGTTACCTAAGCGAATTAATTTCTTATTGGATTTTTTTATTGTATCTTTCTAGTATTACCAATACTCAGATCATTTTCATAATTTCTCTTGTGAAGTAGAATATTGTTCTTGTTCAACTATCTAACTGGAAGCCATGGGATATGGAAATCTGAATAACAATATGGAGGTTTCTGTGTCCTTTAAAAATCTTAACCTGTATGTTTGTTTTGACAGATAATACTTGTGATTTTACTCCAACAAAACATTATTTGTTTCAGCATGTTTATGACGATCAACCCTCAGATAAAACACACAGTGTCTAGAGAAGAATATCAAACTATTAATTATAATGACTGAAATTCTGAGTTTTTTTTTATGTTATAAATGAGATGAGTATTTTATTATGATTAAGACAGTTTTGCCTCATGGCTGACGAGACATAGGTATTGCTATTTTGTCAGTGAGGTTAACAATGTTAATGAATTTGTTTCTTAGCAACCATACATCATAGGTCCACTACAACTGGTTTAACTATTCATCCTTTAGATACTAAATCACAAGATACAAATGGCCTTACGGTCATAAAACTTTTGAGCAGGAGGTTGTGCTCGAACACGAAAAGACAGCCAATCAGATCACTGCATCAAATAAATACTTTCTTTTAATTGGACAATTTGAGAGTACAAATACAAAAATCATACTCAAAAAGTTTCATGACCATAAAACCTGACTGACCTTATTTGAGTTACCTAATATCTTTGTTAAGTTGACTATGTTTTTTTGTAGTAATTTTCACAAAGACCATACTAGATGACTCTACCCTAAATGGGCATTGAAATTATCCTGTGGAAAGTTTTTGTGATTACTGCTTGATCTATTTCTCAGTATTTTTGTGATTACTGCTTGGTCTATTTCTCAGTATTTTTGTGATTACTGCTTGTTCTATTTCTCAGTATTTTTGTGATTACTGCTTGTTCTATTTCTCAGTATTTTTGTGATTACTGCTTGGTCTATTTCTCAGTATTTTTGTGATTACTGCTTGTTCTATTTCTCAGTATTTTTGTGATTACTGCTTGATCTATTTCTCAGTATTTTTGTGATTACTGCTTGTTCTATTTCTCAGTATTTTTATGATTACTGCTTGTTCTATTTCTCAGTATTTTTGTGATTACTGCTTGGTCTATTTCTCAGTATTTTTGTGATTACTGCTTGGTCTATTTCTCAGTATATACAGATTGGGTTAACTATGATGAATTTCTACGCAAGTCATGAAATAAGCATATCAGCCAGTCATATGTCATCTGCCTATGAGTTTTTAGATATTATTTATGATCCAAGACAGATGAGACATCTTTAGTGATTTTGATGATATTGAAGCTTATATGTTATATAGCTTATTTATGTTATTTTGTAAATGTTAATTTGTAGATATCTACAAAATAAAACAAATTGCAATACTAAATCTATTGTTTTGTTCATCAGCTGGCTTATGTCATACAATAATCAAAAAGATTCTCTGAAACTGACTTTTGGCAATATATTGATGCTTTTCTCTGGTTACTCCAGTTTACTCCACCAATAAAACTGACTGCTACAAAACCACTGGACCAATTTGAACCAAATTTGAGCTGAATCATTCTTAAGCTACTTTCAAAATTATATATGATGATCTCGCCTATCATCCAACATGGTTGCTGTTACTATAGATAGATCATAATGTACCTACAAATATATATATAGCAAAGCCAATAAAGAGACATTTACACCAAATGAGCTGAAATTTTAACACTCCATTGTAATTCCATATCAATGCAAGATATGATACTAAGTATATATTATGCTGAAACACAATGCATTTGCATCATTTTTGGACAAAAAGATGGAAATTAGGCTTATTTTAACAAATATTTATTTAAAAACCACTTGTCTAAATTAAACAGATTTCACATGGATAGTCCTCATTTGATCTCCGTTCAAGATTACTTCAGCCCTGCAGGTTTTTAATGGATTTTTTTTTCATCCAATACAATATGAGCAGGTGAACAATATTGGGTCTTTGGAGCCTCTGGATTCTTTAGTTTATGTCATAGTATAAATGACATTAATAAACAAACTAAAACATCTTATCTGCAAAGATGAGTGAGAAACAAAAAACAAAAAACTTACTAAAACAATACACATACTATCAAACCTGCCCACATGGTCACCTCTATTAAGCAGTCACCTGTATTAAAAGGTCACCTCTTTCTTGTCCTGTCATAGAAGATTTCATTTGAATTGAACCTCTTTTAAGAGATCACCTGTCTTATAAGGGCACCTTTTTTGTCCCAGTGGTGACCTTTTAATACAGTGTTGACTACATGTATTCTGCACCCATTTTAAAGCAAAGGAGACATAGTGTTGAAACAAAACAACTCTGTGTAATCACCTTAATGTTGGCTTGTTTCTGTATGGCCACTTGAGATTTAGATATCAATCAGGGAGCATTAGGAACAATTTAACTAATTTAACTCAACACAGTTTTGTGTGTCTACCAATCCATTACCTAGATTAACATTAGCTTCTGCAGTGAAGTCTACCAGTTATAATAAACTTCAAATCCTTACATACAGTTGTGACTAACATTGTGAGTTCGAATCCTGCTCAGATAAAGTGTACTCGATACAACATTATGTGGTAAAGTTTGTTGGTGACTTGCGGCAGGTCAGTGGTTTTCTCTGGGTACTTTGGTTTCCTCCACCAATAAAACTGACCACCATGATATAGCTGAAAGTGCCACTAAACCCTAACCGCATACAGTTGTGAAATCTACCAGTTATAATAGACTTCAGGCCCTCATAGACACTTGTGAAATCTACCAGTTATAAAAGACTTCAAACCCACACATGCAATTGTGAAGTCTACCATTTACAATAGAATTTAGACCCTTACACACTCAATTTTGAAATCTACCAGTTATAATAGACTTCAAAAGAATTATTTCCTTTAGTCGTATGTGCTTTGGGAAATAACTCCTTCTCAATTTTATAATTATGGATATTCACTTTTCATGAAAGCCATTATTGTATATTGTCTATCTGAGTGATTGAGGTTCCTTTTCCAGTTTACAAATGTAAAATTGGTACAATCTTGTCAGATTTAGAGACATATACATTTAAATGTGTCTTAGAAATGTGACATATCTCCTACAGGTTGTTATTTCAGTTAGGGTGCTCCTAAATATCTGGAACCAGAATCAGTATCTAAAACAATAGACTTTGGACCATAAACAAACCAATTTAGTGTGAATTAAACTATGTAAAGAAAAACAATTCTGGTTTACCAGTATTCAAAATATTCAGAGAAGTTGATTTTAAAAAAGGGAAATAAAATTTAGATTTGTAGAACATCTTTTATTTAATTTAATTTTGAAGTATAGCTAAAAATGACTTTATTGAAGTTTAAAGAACCACTGATAATTCCCTTTAAATCACTTTTGATGTAGATGTTTACTTTGACAGGTTTAATATACCGGTACATGGGTTATTATACTGATCAAAACATTCTTAAATAGAGAGACACAGCTATTTACTGTCATGGACACCATTACACCACAGGGAATGTTTACAAGGTTTATCTACCTCTGTATATAGTATAGAATTCTATTGAAATTTCCACCCTAGAAAATTACGTGAAAAGTGGCACGAAGTTGTCATAATTACATTAAATCAACTGAACATATTGGTAACGGAAATATTATAGTTTATGCCTCATCAAAGTTAAATTGATATTCACGTAAATAAAGTTCTAAATGTACTTTTGATATGTTTGTTATTGATAGGCACAAAATTATGAAGAGAATATTTCTTTTAGGTTGATACAGTTAGACAAATTCATTTGAATTTTCTAGTAATTTTTATATGAGAGGTTACAAGTACTAGAACTGTGCAATTTTGAAGAAAATAAATTAAAAAAAAAAACCTAATGCTAAATAAGTGTGTTCTTTCTACATAAGAAAAATTCCTCCTTTTTAGTCAAAGTCTTAAGTGAGCTTTTCCCATCACTTTGCATTTGTGGTCCATGAACTTTTTACATTTTGATCTTCTTCTAAAGAACCATTCCTCCAAATTGGACCAAACTTATATGTGATATTCCTCAGATGGTCCTCTTCCAAAATTATTCCCAGTGATCTTTGCCCGACATCTAAGATCTGCAGTCATTGCTTCTGATTGGTCGAAAAATTAGAAAGCTAAGAAATTCTTCTTCTTCAGAATCATTGGAAGGAATAAACCAACATTTTGTCCAAATAGTCCTTGGCTTTTTTGTGGTCCCCTTAATTATGTGTAAATGATGTTTTTCTTGATATCCTGGCATTTTCTTAGATTTCTTATCCACAATTTAACTAGAATTTTGAAATTGTATTTAGGTTGATCAAATATTTTGAGATATTTAATTTTTACCATTCCATAGTTATGCCCCTTATTATGGGTTAAATGATATTTTTATTGGTTTCTAAGGTTTTTCTAAAGTTTCTGATATCTGATTTGACTATAATTTTGAAATTACATTTAGATTGATCAAATACAGGTCAACCTTGATTTTATGGTATCTGACTTATATCATTAGAGAGTTGTGTCCCTTAACAACAAGGAAAAACAACAATGTGTCATAATAAACACTAGTATAAATCTACTACACGGAAAAACAACAATGTGTCATAATAAACACTAGTATAAATCTACTACACAGAAAAACAACAGTGTGTCATAATAAACACTAGTATAAAATTACTACACAGAAAAACAACAGTGTGTCATAATAAACACTATTGTAAAACTACTACACAGAAAAACAACAAAATGTGTCATAATAAACAATAGTATAAATCTACTACACAGAAAAACAACAGTGTGTCATAATAAACACTAGTATAAAAATGCTACACAGAAAAATAACAAGGTGTAAAACTACTACACAGAAAAACAACAGTGTGTCATAATAAACACTAGTATACAACTATTACACAGAAAAACAACAAAATGTGTCATAATAAACACTAGTATAAATCTACTATGCAGAAAAACAGCAATGTGTCATAATAAACAATAGAATAAAACTACTACACAGAAAAACAACAATGTGTCATAATAAACACTAGTATAAAAATGCTACACAAAAAACAACAATGTGTCATAATAAACACTAGTATAAAACTACTACACAGAAAAACAACAATGTGTCATAATAAACACCAGTATAAAACTACTACACAGAAAAACAATGTGTCATAATAAACACTAGTATGAAAATGCTACACAAAAAACAACATTGTGTCATAATAAACACTAGCATAAAACTACTACACAGAAAAACAACAGTGTGTCATAATAAACACTAGTATGAAAATGCTACACAAAAAACAACAATGTATCATAATAAACACTAGTATAAAACTACTACATAGAAAAACAACAATGTGTCATAATAAACACTAGAATAAAACTAATACAAAGAAAAACAACAGTGTGTCATAATAAACACTAGCATAAAACTACTACACATAAAAACAACTGTGTCATAATAAACACTAGTATGAAAATGCTACACAAAAAACAACAATGTGTCATAATAAACACTAGTATCAAAATACTACACAGAAAAACAACAGTGTGTCATAATAAACACAAGTATGAAAATGCTACACAATAAACAACAATGTGTCATGATAAACACTAGTATAAAACTACTACAAAGAAAAACAACTGTGTTATAATAAACACTAGTATAAACTACTACACACAAAACAACAATGTGTCATAATAAACACTAGTATAAAACTACTACACAGAAAAACAACAGTGTTTTATAATAAACACTAGTATAAAACTACTACGAAGAAAAGCATCAAAATGTGTCATAATAAACACTAGTATAAATCTACTATGCAGAAAAACAACAGTGTGGCATTATAATACTATTATACTGCAATTGGTAACTTTGCAGCATTGATAAAGGGGGATGTATAAACTTTTGCTTTATACTGGACAATGTCCTGTATAAAGCATTTAGGCCACATCCCTTTTTCAAACTTTTTCTTTGTACTGGACAATGTCCTGTATAAAGCATTTTTATCCCTCGCGATAGCTGTGAGGGGATATAGTAATAGCGGCCGTTTGTCTGTCAGAAAGTGTCTGTCTGTCCATCGTCACACTTTCTTGTTTACACGATAACTTGAGTAAACATGGATAGATTTGAATAATTTTTTACATGTGGCTTGTAATTATCATTATCTTGGAGTAAGGGTTTTGGGGGAAAATCTTAATTTTTGGTTGAAAAATCAACAATTTTGAGAATTGAGTCTTGTTTACATGATAACTTCAGTAAACGAATAGATTTGAATAATTTTTTGAATGTGGCTTGTAATTATCATTATCTTGGATGGGTTCTAACATGGAAATATTTGAAGCAAGGGTATTGGGGGAAAATCTTAGTTTTTGGTTGAAAAATCACCAATTTTGAGAATTGTGTCTTGTTTACGCAATAACTTTAGTAAACATGGATAGATTTGAATCATATTTTGCAAGTAGCTTGTAATTATCATTATCTTGTATGGGTTCTAACATGGAAATATTTGAAGGAAGGGTTTTGTGGGAAAATGTTAGTTTTTGTTTGAAAAATCACCAATTTTGAGAATTGTGTCTTGTTTATGTGATAACTTTAGTAAACATGGATAGATTTGAATAATCTTTGCATGTGGCTTGTAAGTATGTTATACATTAAGACTGCAAGGCTGCTTTCTATAAATATATGAAACTAAATATTATGCAAGTGCGGGGGGATACGTCGTGCATTCATGCGCTAGGCGGTTCTTTTATTTAAATGGGGCCCATGACGGGGAATACAAATTTTAATCATTTTTTTTATGTAGAAAACAGTGAGAAAAAAAAATAGTATTGCAGTTAAAAGACAATATAGGTATGGTGTCTTTTTATATGAGATTTATTTGTATTCGGTACGAAACAGGAGGACTACTCGGCAGAGCCTCGCAGTACCCCTGTATCTTAGCCTCATCCAAATAAATCTCATATAAAAAGACACCATACCTATATTGTCTAAGTATAAAACTACTACAAAGAAAAACAACAATGTGTCATAATAAACACTAGTATAAAACTACTACAAAGAAAAATAACAGTGTGTCATAATAAACACTAGAATAAAACTACTACACAGAAAAACAACAATGTGTCATAATAAACACTAGTATAAAACTACTACACAGAAAAACAACAGTGTGTCATAGTAAACACTAGTATAAAAATGCTACACAAAAAACAACATTGTGTCATAATAAACACTAGTATAAAAATGCTACACAAAAAGCAACAATGTGTCATCATAATAAACACTAGTATAAAACTACTATGCAGAAACAGCATTGTGTCATAATAAACACTAGTATAAAACTACTACACAGAAAAGCAACAGTGTGTCATAGTAAACACTAGTATAAAAATGCTATACAAAAAACAACATTGTGTCATAATAAACACTAGTATAAAAATGCTACACAAAAAGCAACAATGTGTCATCATAATAAACACTAGTATAAAACTACTATGCAGAAACAGCATTGTGTCATAATAACACTAGTATAAAACTACTACACAGAAAAACAACAATGTGTCATAATAAACACTAGTATAAAACTACTATGCAAAAGCAACAGTGTGTCATAATAAACACTTTAGTATAAAACTACTACACAGAAAAACAACAATGTGTCATAATAAACACTAGTATAAAAATGCTACACAAAAAGCAACAGTGTGTCATAATAAACACTAGAATAAAACTACTACACAGAAAAACAACCATGTGTCATAATAAATAGACAATATACATAATTGTCGTAAAACAAAATTCATTTGTACAAGCTTTAGAAACAGGAAGAAAAGCGAACCTTTTGCGAACTTTCTGGCTTGTTCCGCAACGAGTGCAACTAAATATTACATATTTTGACAACATATGTATATTGTATTTATCCTGCAATGTCAAAAAATCCAATACAATTGTCGAATTGTATAAAAAGAACAGGAGCAAGTGTCATTCTTATCGTTTTTTGATGGTGTCCTCTGTGAAGTCCGCACTATATCTTGTTCAGTGATCGTATATAACGAAAATTTATCCAGTCAATGCAATTTGACTGCTCATATAGAACAAGTGCAGGATAAATACTAGTATCAAAATACTACATAGTTATCCAAGGAAATATTTATATAATATAGTGAGGTTCAACTGTATAAAGATTTAATCATTCATATTGTTTCTATTCTAAGCTTTTTTTTATGTTTCTTAAAATTAACATTTAGAAAAAAAAAGCATACATTACTCTTTTATTTTATTTTCAGTGCTGGCTTTATGATATTCTACGATTTTGTTCTAAACTTGGATCTACGTACTACAGCTTGTCGTTTAATAGTAGGATTACATAGTACTGGATCATCTATAGGTGAACCAACAGTCTTACCAACTGTCTACACAGAGCCGTCCAGTAGAGCGATGGGCTCATCAGGTGGAGCTAATGCTGTTATTGGGGCTCGACAACCTGTACCAAAGTAAGTACTGGGGCTAGACAACCTGTACGAAAGTAAGTACTGGGGCTAGACAACCTGTACCAAAGTAAGTACTGGGCTAGACAACCTGTACCAAAGTAAGTACTGGGGCTAGACAACCTGTACCAAAGTAAGTACTGGGGCTAGACAACCTGTACCAAAGTAAGTACCTTCTCTATTGACAATAGTTTCAATAGATGGGGCTAAAGAATAAACAATTTGTGCCAAAACAGCTTCAACTACTTGTAATTACAATATGTATGTACTGAAGATGATTTTAAAAGTTGACAAAATATTGGGGAACTTGATTTTTTAGTGAACTCACAAGAGTAACACTCACTGTCCTTAGTAGACATGTCACCTGACCAGGAGACATGCTTTTGTCTCCTTGACTGGTCATTATTAGATCTGTCTGCTGGATGTTGTATGCTTTGTGGAGAAGGTGTAAATACTTAGTTTTGTTAGAAAGTCTCTGGCTTGATCTGACAAGGTCTTAGGTTGGTTTGGTTTTTGATATTTAATACCACTTTCAACAATACTAGTATTTCAGTTATATCATGGTGGTCAGTTTTATTGGTGGAGGAAACTGGAGAACTGGAGAAAACCACTGACCTACCACAAGTCACTGACAAACTTTATCACATAATGTCATATAGAGTACACATCTCCATTAAAGGGGTTCAATCTCACAACTTTATTGGTGATAGACACTGATTTCACAGGTAGCTATAGACCCAACTACCATACGATCACGACCACAACGGCCACTTACAAGGTCTTAGCTCATGATCTAGAACCACACTAACTGTTACATAACAGAGTTAATTATCATGAAATAGCATTAATACATTTGAACTAATTGTCAAATGTTTTCCTGGTAAACAAATTTATTTATTTTTTTCAGATGTCCACCAGATTCAGATTTAGGAGTTGTTGTAGAATTACAGCTATCAGGAGGACCTGCATCAGAGTATGACAAACATAGTTTAATAACTCGTGCGTGGGTTAAAGTCCCTCTATTTGACAATGATGCTAAGCTTATAGCAGGAAAATTTAGAATACCATTTAGAAATGTGCCAATCAAACCATTTTTACATGCAAGTGAACTACAGAAGCTTGAAAAGGTTTGTGAATTACCTCCCTTTTTTACTGTAAAAAAATGCTACATATTTAAATAAAAAACAAAGTTATTGATCTTTTATTTTTCATGATAACAGATAATTTTAGATTGGGATAGAATCAATCAGATAAAGTGATTCCTATTAAAATCTAAAATTTCCGGACAAAAAGGATAACAAGGTGGTGATTAAAGTATAATGGCCTGTAGAATTAATGCAATCACAAGATTTCTGAGCCTTTTAATAAAATCCATTGTTTATTCAGAGATCTTATTTTCTGTAATTATTCAATTTGAATCAGTAGTCCACACTAAGAATAGTTTAGGTTTGTTTGCAATCCATAGAATTTAAGATGTGTCAGGTATGAATTGCTTAAGAAATAATTCATGGAAGCCATATGTAAATATTGTTTTTACCACGGGTAAGCCCTTTATGTGACGAAGTTTTACCCCGAGCATCAGCGAGGGGTAAAAAGCTAACATAAAGGGCCTACCCGTGGTAAAAACAATATATACATATGGCTTCCATGAATTATTTCGATTCTAATATGTAAAAATTGGTAAAATATCGTTATAAATTGTCGATGACGTCATAAATTACAATGGGTAAATTTTACCACGGGTTTGGATTCAAAGCGTTTGAAGGACGTCATATTAGAATACTTATTATAACATCATGTATTACTACTTTCTCTTTTGTTCTATTTATAGTTCGATGATGCAGAATTATTTATTGCAACATCATGTATAACTACTTTCTCTTTTGTTCTATTTATAGTTTGACAATGCAGAATTATATTATCGTATTGTAAACATGAGGGACTCTGAAATCCAATCATTATTAAACATATCAGCATCTAATAGTACCCAGTATCACCAACCAGATGTAAGTAGATAAAGGTCAAAACTTATTACATTATGCAAATATTTCTTTCTTGTTACTACCCACACAATTACTGAGAGTAAGATTATCAACAGTGTACATTAAAAGTCTACATGTTACAGTCAAATTATAATTAGATGTTTGTTGTAATATTTTCACTTTTTTTTGTGATACACTAAACATCTAAGGACATCCCGTATGGAGTCATGTCAGGGTTCAAATTGTCAACAGACCAATCAGCAATAAGCCTACTATATAAAACAGAGTACACACCAATAGTTGTTGTCCGATTGGTCAGTATATTTAACTTTTTTGCATATGATTGAATGATCAAAGATTAATGAAAGGTTAACTGACATTACCCAATACAGAATGTTAAGATGTTACTGTGTCACCAAAGCAGTAAAATCAAGACAAGATATGACATAATTCTAATTTTAATTAGATTATTCATGTTATACCTTTAAATTGAGACTATATTAGAATATTTTACATATATTAATGCTTTACATGTATTTTATATCTATATGAAGCTGTCTTTTAATAAAAAAAAAAAAAAAAACTATTTCAAGGAAAAAACACAATTTGATACAAATATTAAGATTCCCAACTGTTTGAAGTTATGCCTCTACTTCATGTGGAAAAAGACATACGAGTAGCTCAAAGACGACATCAAATAAATTGTTGATGCCTACCATTTTTCATCTGAGATATTGCTTGACACATGTTGCACAGCAATACAGGAACACTGTTTTGCTGATATGTTGAATTTAAATGACCTTTAAGACAGCTAAGCATTCTACCAACTATGTCATGATATATGACACTTGTATTTTTAGCATCCAATTGTAATGTCACATTTAGTTAGCTCTTCACCATACTTAGCTTATTATTTATGTGTAGCTTAACCATGAAATGCACTGATCATCAGACATATTTGATCATTGTAATGACACTGATCATCAGACATATTTGATCATTGTAATGATACTGATCATCAGACATATTTGATCATTGTAATGACACTGATCATCAGACATATTTGATCATTTGGGAGGGTATATAGGTTTCACTCTGTCTGTCTGTCCGTCTGTCC
>MJUT01007509.1:67460-88498 GCA_002080005.1 Gigantidas platifrons
TCAATAACCAAATGAAGGGGTTCACCAGCTATGATTGTATTCTCAATAACCAAATGAAGGGGTTCACCAGCTATGATTGTATTCTCAATAACCAAATGAAGGGGTTCACCAGCTATGATTGTATTCTCAATAACCAAATGAAGGGGTTCACCAGCTATGATTGTATTCTCAATAACCAAATGGTGTTGATCTATTGGGGTATACTTCAGATTACTTCTTAATAAAGTTTATGTATATTTCAGATATCATTAAATGAAGGAGCTCACCAGTTACGATTGTATTCTCAAGGACCAAATGGTGTTGATCCATTTACAGAAACTTGCTTACGTGATGCTAATATTAGAATTGTTCCATGCGCTTCCGTCCTGGTCAGATTAACCAGAGTACCGAAAGGTTCAACTGGGAAAGCTCTAGAGGTTAGATAATCAAGCTTCATACTACTTACAATTTGGAGAGGGAAGTGACTTATCTATCTAACAGAAATTAGATGATTTTGTGGAGAAGTTTAGTTGAAATCTTTTGTCATGACCCATTTAAAGTAACCTTGTACAAATGGTATCAAATGTTTTTCTTTTTCATAGTGGAATAGATGGGGATAACATTTTAGCAAAATATGTATTGGGTAAAACCCTCCTCAGTCAACATTTTCTATAGCATGGCACACTTTTGCATCCTCATATGATGACTATTGATTTTGCTTACCACTTATTTGAATGAAGAAATAAAAATTTTATTTGAATTAAAATGGATTTTAATGAGTCAATATCACCATTTCATGAAAAAAGTCTAGTGATTTAGAACGATGAGGGCTGACTTCACTTTTGACCGAAGATGAAATATAGAATACTTTGAGTTATTCCCCTTGGCTGTATTGGTTTTTTTTTTTTTTTTGTCAAGTTTTTCTTCCATTTAATTGATTTTGATTATGTTGAAGTTACTAAGAAAGAAAAGATAAATAAATAAATACAACCAACTACCTTATATAATGTCAGACTCAACCAATAATTAATTGACTTGGTATTCTAGTTATACTTTCCTAAAAATCAAGGTATTATGTTGATTAAAGGTAAACAATCTTCTCATGACGTGGACTTCTGTTTCAAAAAGATTACCTTATATTTACTGCTTAAGAGTTATCTCAATGCACCCTGTTTTCTTTCAGCACTTAATAATGTTAACATTACAATTAAGCAAAATTCAACCATTTTTTCCTCTTCTGTTAAAGGACTGTATCACATTTTGATTTAGACATGAGATGGTTCAAGATGACATGTGACAAGTACTATTCAATGAAGTCATACTTTGTCAAATAGATTTAATAAAAACTATTCAACTATTGCCATACTTTCTGTAGTCAGTAGTAGTGTATAAAGCTTGGTACCCACCGTTTATACTCAAACCTAAGAGTCTGTGTGTGTTTTATACACAAGAAATATAGAACTTACAATATAACTACTTTTGTTACAATTATTGTGGAAAGTCTTAAGATTAAGTTGATATTTTATATCAATACATACTATACATGGTTGAATATGGTAACACATATTGTCTATTTCAGCAAAGTAGGGTACCTCAAGCTGATTGGTTACGTCTAGGTCTATACCTGCCACGACCCAGATATACTGATCGCATATACTTCTCACATAAATGTTTACCTACCAAAGGAGAAAGTAAACTGTTCCATTCTATGATGAAGAGGTCACCCAAATCAATGAGGGAGGCCGTGGCAAAACTAGCTAAAGCTAAAGAAAGTTTCTATAGAAGTGATAAAAACGTTGAGGAGTATATCAGGGTAGGTTTATTGAGTTGATAATCTAGAGTATGTTTTACTGTTATTATGCTTTGTTCAACTAAAAGTATAAAAAAAAACTAACCTCAGTTTGAAAGACACCTCTTGAAAAATGCAAGACTCATATGTTTGTTTTTTGACACATGCTGTGATAATCAGTTGAATTAAATGCCACAAACTTAAACAATTTTAAAATGTCCCATAACTATATATACATGTATATAAATATATTTAAAACAATTGAAAGGTTTTTGAAATATTAGCCAAAATAATAAGGGTGCATTATTTCTGTTAGCTACTTCACTAAGCAGAAAAGAATGGTTGACTCAAAATCAGAATAATATGTCAGAGTGGAGCAGCATAAGTCTACCTGCGGACTGTTGTTTCAGTGAGCTAGCACTATAAATATAAGAAGCCATCTAAGCTAGTTGGTCTAGTACAAAGCATACATCATCATCATCTCATAGAAATAGAACTTGTTCTCACAGTGATATAGCTGAAAAATTACTCGTTTGGCAATAAAAAAATAATCACTCATTAACTCAATATTAAATAATCTTGTATTTCAATTTTTGCAGAATAAGTTAACGAAAGGACAAGATAATAAAGCTGTAGACCAAGACTTGACTTACATTTGTCATTACAATCCTAAACATGGTGTAAAGGTAGGTAAAAATGCTATTGACCTATTCTTGACCTACATTTCAACCACATATCGGTGGAACAATGATTAGCGTGCTCGCCTCGAGTGCGGTAGATCGTGGGTTCGAGCCCCGGTCTGGTCAAACCAAAGACTGTCAAATTGGTACTTGTTGCTTCTCCGCAAAACACACAGCATTAAGGAGAAAGAGCAAAGACTGGTTGGCTCGGAATCAAAATAATGTGTCCATGTGGAATGTTGTTTCAGTGAGTGAGCACTATAAAAATCCAACTCAGCGTGTTGGTCTAGTACAAAGTGGACCTCATCATCATCTCATTGAAAATCAACTAGTTCTCGCCTTGATATAGCAAAAAAATTGCTGAATTGACATTAAGCAACAGTCACTCACTCACTTGACCTACATTTCATGATACAGCCCTATGCCCTGAATTCCATAGGATATAGTTAAAAACAAATGCAAGTATTGTCTTGAAGGTAGCAGGGGAAACACATACTCTTGTAGAAATTCCAAATCATTTCAACACTATCTTCACTACTGCATCTTGTATCTTCACTAGTAGACAAATTACCACTTTTCCCCAAATTATTCGATATCATCTCCTCATGTAAAGTGGAAGAATACCCAATCATAATGTAGTGTTATAAAATGTAATTACTTATTTAAAAACATTTTCTGGTGAAAAGAATTACAGATAGCTATTAATTGGGTATGATAAAAATCAAATATTAGAAATTTCCCACCAGGAAGGTAGCTGCCATATTGGCAAAGGTAGTGACATCACTCTTCCTGTTCCTGATAATTCAAGAATCAATTATCAACACAATACACATCATCAACCAATCAAGAAATTGTATATTTACCAAGTTTTAATGAAACGGAATCCGACAATATGGGTTTAGTTCCTTTTAATTTTTAACAATGGTGTAAAATGTTGATGGATACTTTCAGATTGCAGTAGACAGTGCTTTGAACCTCCCGTGGTCAAATTTTACACATGCTCACATGTGTCTGAACCCACCAGCAGCATTTTATATGGTGAGTTCAAGCAACAGTTGTATTTGTATATAAAATCATTCAATGAGGGTAGATAGTCATGGTTGTCAACATAAACAACCATAACAACATGAATGTCTCCAATGGCAACAATAAAACCATTGGAAATCTAGGTGTTGGATTAGGATAGGCACAAAATGAATCATTTTGGTTTGAAACTAAGGGAGATAACAGTGTAGACATGAATTACTGGTACATTTAAATGATTGAACAACATGGTTATAGTGAACGTGATTGTATGATAATTGGATTTACATACCATAACCTTTGAACTTTGTAAGTCTGAATTCATCTATGAAAAGTATTGGATACCTTATGTAACAAAGTTTGTCAGTGACTTGCTAAAGGTTGATGGTATTCTCTCACTGGGTACTAATTTCCTCAACCAATAAAACTGACTGCCAAGATATAGCTGAAATATTGGTGTAAATTACAATAAATAATAATTTTCTGTTGTTTCAGGGTGCTCCACTTGCAGCGTATGACAAACTAACATTTACAGAGTTATTGGACTTGAAGAGTACAAACACATCACCAACATGGAAAGATGGCTTTAAGGTAAATATTACATACAAGATTTAAGGTAATATTACATACAAAATTTAAGGTAATATTACATACAAGATTTAAGGTAATATTACATACAAGATTTAAGGTAATATTACATACAAGATTTAAGGTAAATATTACATACAAGATTTAAGGTAATATTACATACAAGATTTAAGGTAATATTACATACAAGATTTAAGGTAATATTACATACAAGATTTGTTTATTTGAATATAAACATATCGTCGTTATGTTCTGAAAAGAATTTGAAGTACTAACATGTGAATTAAATAAGGATATTGTACAAATACATAATGAAATGATATCAGTAAGCTGCAAAGTCAATGTTTTAACATTAATGAAAACTATGGCCACATACACCCTTATTTATTCAACTGCTGCATAAGTGTTGAAGACAGTACGTTTTTCCTGTCCCTATGTCATCATTATGGTCCCCTTTCATTTCAATTCAATACATCATGTTCCCCTTAAGCAGAGCATTTGAAATTTATGTTTTAGGTCAGGACCATAAAAGGCAGGCCAAATTTGATTTTGAACACTTTCTGTTCATGAGTTATGCCCCTTGATTTTCTGAAAAATGCTAATTTCTCAGGATTCCATTCAATTTGCATAAGTTATCTGTCAGAAAATCATTTGAAATCCATACACATGGCCAGGGACAATAAAAGGCAGATCTGGTTTGATTTTTGACTTTACCATTTTTCCATTCTGTTATGTCCCTTGATTTGCCAAAGAAACCAAATCTACTATTTGAAATTTATACACAAGGTCAAGGACCATAAAAGGCTAGCTTTTGACCTTTATTAAACACATTTTCCATTAGATTTATGCCCCTTAAGTAATTGAAAATGGCATTTTGTATGGTTTTCATTGTGTTCCTTCACCCCTTGACCAGCTGAATGCTATTGTCTGCTATACAAGGCATAGGTTTTAGTTTATATTAGCGAGCAGCATATATGTCATGTGAACATACTCTTTTATTTACATTTATTGTGTAACATGATATTTTCCCCTTTGTTAAATATACTTCAAGTCCCCTCTTATAAGGCCACTCACATCAAATAAATGTCCCCCTCTTATCAGGCCAGATTTCAGATGCACTAAGATAGTAAAATACTACTGAATTGTTCCTATCAAGAGAGTCCACTCTTATAAAACCACTTTGTAATTGCAGAATATGTGGCCTTATCAGAGGACTTCTAGTACTCACTACTGTAGTAGCAAATATATGACTTTAAATGAACCACCTTCTATAGAATGGCCATAAAGGTTGTTTTATTCTTGATAATGTATAAAATATAACTTTAATAATGTTTTAGAGTATTGATACCCAATAATAATATGGTATATACTTTACTCTCACTTTTGTCTGTGATAAGGTGTACATGATACAGCAATATGTGATCAAAAGGGTGCTTAAGTCCTGTAATTTTAACACTTATTTCCCTTTTGTTTAACAGCATTTCCCCAGAAGATCATTCCATCGATATTTGTGTGCCATCATACATCTACAGGAAGTTCAAGTTACCGTAGCAAAAGAAAACTATAAATATGGTTTATTAGAACAGGTAACATTTTATTAACTCCTGTTACTGTACATTATTTATTTACTAATCTAAATAAACTCAAACCATGGCTACTTTTAATTGTTGATATTGCAATGGATAGACCCAGCAAAGTACTCAAAATTATTAATACTGATTGTGCTACTATGTACCACAAGACATGTGATTTGTGCTCTTTGGTTTGATTTGATTTTTGGTGTTTAATGGGACCACCGACCATGGGCAAGCAACTGGTAAACTTTATCACTTGCGGCTGCGAGTCTATAATTTTTTGTAATTTACAAAGCCGGGCTTGAACCCACGCCGTATTGGCAATTGGCTTGTATGAGTTGTCAGATCCAACGACCTAACTCATTGAGCCACCCGGGCCCCTTGTGCTCTTTGGAATCATGGATTCAATTAATTGAAATGAATAAAATAATTTTTGAAATTTATGCAGTAGTTACTGCCAAATATAAACTACCAAAACAATCAATTTATAAACAAGAATATAATATAATAAAATACATATATATGATATGTATACCAACTAATGAAATGTTTTATATCATCTTGTTTTAGCAACCACCATAATTTATGACACCACTTCCATAGCAGGACTGTAACTGTATATAAATATGGTTTCTTTAGACTGTATTATAGTAATGTATGTAATTTGTTTTTCCAGGCTTGGACTGCAGTTCAGTTGTTTGTAAACCAGTATGCCTATACGTCAACATTCCAACTTCCTTTGTTCCAAGGATCGCCAACTCCTCAGATGTTAAAACAATTAGCCAGAGAACCATGTAGAGACTGGATGGAAAGAAATATCAGAAATAATACTGTATGTATTTTATGAAAGAATTGTTGTACCTCTCATTTTCAATTACCATTTCTTTTTATACCCCCACTCGTAGAGAGGGGGCTATATTGCAATCACCTTGTCCGTCCGTCCGTTCACACTTTCGTAACAGATATCTCAGCTTCTACTGGAAGAAATTATTATATATTTGATATATGGCTTTGGCATGGTGACTTGTACCGTGTCTCCCCTTTCCAGGTTTACCGCACATCTACTTCCTGTTAACAGTGCGACTTAGAATTTTTCATGTTTGCCGTAATGAAAACTTTCGTAACAGTTATTTCAGCTTCTACTGGAAGAAATGATTTTATATTTGATATATGGCTTTGGCCTGGTGACTTGTACCGTGTCTCCCCTTTCCCTGTATTCTTAGCACGACGTAGCGTGCAACATCTTGTTATATTCGTATCACTACTTAGAGTTTAATCAAACATATATAACAAAAGCAAAAATCTTATCTGAATGGTCAAAGAAGGTGAGAGTTACCATTTAATTACTCTGAGATAAATTTTGATATTAAAGCATATCTCCATTGTGGATGTATTAAAATATGTGATCACATTGGTCATTTGATTTAAACAGTAGTGTGACTTGTAATCACATGGTATAGAGTGGCAAAAGATGACAACACCACAGTATGACAAATCCTATATACCTGTCATGATTGCAACGCAGAATAAAATAAATATTATTTCTTTTTAATTTTTTTATTTTAGATCCATCTGTTAGAGGGAGCCTCTATATTTGTACGAGTAGCAGATGGTAGGAGAGATGATGAACTGGCAGGTTATGTGGCTCTCAGTAAGTTAGTAAGTATACTACTACAAATCTTAGTAAATTGAATGTGCGATAGACTTAACAGACAAGTTTTTTTTAATATTATACCCCCATTCGTAGAGAGGGGTCTATATTGCAATCACCTTGTCCGTCAGTCCGTCCACACTTTTGTAACAGATATCTCGGCTTCTACTGGAAGAAATGATTTTATATTTGATATGTGGCTTTGGCATGGTGACCTGTACCGTGTCTCCCCTTTCAAGGTTTACCGCACATCTACTTCCTGTTTACCGTGCGACATACAAATGAATGAGTGGGGGTATTCTTAGCACGACGTAGTGTGCAACATCTTGTTTTTTCTAATTCTCCATAAAATACCAATATTTAAGCATGGAGTCAAATGCAACTACCATTTAAATATTGCATTAACCAATTGATAATTTTGTTTTAAGGAAACAGCTATAGCATAGTACCTCAAATGCTCAGCACATGTAGTATGCAGTACTGTGTAAATGTTATTAGCTGTTTATCATTATAGGTTGAAGTCAACACAGATTATATACCTGCAGAGTTAGAGGCTGATTACAATAGAGAAAGACCAGGCAAAGCTTTAGAAACTCTAGTACCACCAGGCAAAGCTCCAGACCAGTTTAACGATAGTCTTGCTGTCAAATTTAAAAATGTAAGTACATTTGTGTGCAGTAGAAATCTTAGTACCACCAGACAAAGGCCTGGACCATGTTTGTAGTAAAAGTTTAACAAATGTAAATTCTTGGCAAAGCTATAGAACAGAATTATTTGATGACCTATTTATCAAGTACATGTTACTTGTTTGTTTACACTGTTGTTATTTCCGATTGTGTCCTATCCACAAATAACACATAAACTTTGTCTTATACTCCCAGAAACAAAATGGTAAATATTAGCTATAATTTTAAGCAGCATATTTATTTTTTAGTATCTGATCTTTCTATAATATTTAATCATCTTTTTGCCAACACTATAGTAAATTTGAAATGGTAGTCATTTTAAGAAATAGATTCTCTTTGTTAAGATGTGCAACATTGAAAATATTTTAAATCTAGTTGGCCGTCGTGGTCATACGGTAATCAAATTTAAAACTACCTATACAATCAGTGCCTATCACCACTAACGTGAGTTCAAATCCCACTCATGACGAGATATACTCGATGCAACATTATGTGATAAAGTTTGTCAGTGACTTGTGGCAGGTCGGTGGTTTTCTCTGGGTACTCTGGTTTCCTCCGCAAATTAAACTAACCTGCCACGATATAATTGAAATATGCAATAAACACCATAACTATTACCCCTTTAAATCTAGTAGGAAACATCAAGTATTGAAGCTAAGCTTAATCTTCTCTGTGTTTTTATTTTCAGCTTGTGTACAAGTTATATGAAGATGACAATGTTAGCAAGTAATAGACCATATATCAAAGTATAGAAGATGAGCAAACACCTGTCTCCATGGTGATGTTTACATAGTCAAACCTATATTAAGAGGTCACCTTTTGGACAAAGAAAAAGTGGCCTTATAAGACAGGTGACCTCTTAAAAGAGGTTTAATTCATATGAAATTTTCTGACAAGACAAGAAAAAAGTGACATTTTAATACAGGTGACTGCATGGGCAGGTTTGACCATACCCTATTCAATATACTGTATAAAGTGAAGTCCTAGACAGATGCTAGTAATGTTACTGTATAAAGTGAAGTCCTAGACAGATGCTAGTAATGTTAACATTGTGTTGGGTTGGAATGATAACCTGTTGTTACAGTTTAGAATATAAATGTAAAAAAAAATGTAATTATTTTCTTCAAATTAAAATATAAAATCTTGTTGAAAGTGGCGTTTAAGACCATAACCTAACCTAATCCAACCTCATATTAAAGTCTATGTGAAGTGGTGTTTATTGACTAATCATACTTGTGGTATTTGGCTATTAATTAAAAACCTTGTTAATCATGTTTGGTATAAACTTACAATGTTTACCCACCATATCACAATTGTATTTTAAGCATATTTTATTTAATCAAATGTGACAAGACACAGTAAAGAATAAACTTACTGATATATAAAGTCTTCACCTGGTTATAATAATTACAAAGAATGCATAAATTAGAACTGATTTATTAGTAAAGACAGAAAACTGAGAGAAAGGAAAACGAAGTTGATGAAGCTGTCAGATGACATGAGTGATTCCATATAAATTATATTGTGTATGACATTTACAGTTAGAGATCTTACAGACTCTTTAACAGTTTCATTCTTGTCATTAGTGAGTAATATGTTTCTGTAACTCAAAATCTCTTTATCCAATTACAATCGTTTGGTAACCAGGCAAGATTAACAAAAAGGCCTGTTTCTTATATTTGTATAATGAGGACATTCAACAAATAAGTGGTAGGAATCTTCTAGGTTGGCTCCACAGCGACATGACAGATCCTAAAGGATATCTACTATGAAGGTCACAACACAATTAGGTTTTATGTATGATTTACTGTTACATATCTCTAACTCTACCTCTACATTACCAAAAAGGAATAATTTATATACTACTGTATATTATTATTTAACATAGAATTATGGAAGTGTATTTCATTATATTTTTTTTTAACCTGTGGCATCCTTTGTCAAGACAAACCGTGCCTTATATAACCTTTGTTTCATTTCATTTCGAATAAAAGCTAAAAAAGTAAAGATCTGACTAATTCTGTATGACCATTATTTAACTAAACTAATGGATGGACACAAAGTACATTATTGACTGTCCTTTTAGTGTATCCATTATATTGTAATTTAATTATCATAATTTTATTAATATTATATTGTAATTGAATTATCGTTATTTTATTGTTGTCAATAAATATTTTGTAATTTAAGCTTTATGATTGTACTATATTTAGTATAGAATTGTATGTACTGTTACAACCTTTCCAGTGGACAAAATTGTTTATTTATTATTGATCAGTAGTGGAATATAATATGCAATATATTTATTTGTGTTCATATCAAATGCTTTTATTTATTTGAATATGCAAGAACGTTGTGCGTATTTTTTTAAAGGAGGAAGTAGTCTAAAGAAATATCATAATTTTGTACATATATATGTAAGACTCAGATTGACGTCCAGCCTCTAATCGATGTCCAATCCTCAAATCTATGTCCAATTTCTATGTCACAAACATCTATGCCTTAGATCAATGTCCTTTTTTCAAATTCGAAAATCGGCATCCAATTCTCAAATCTATGTCCTTTTTCAAATTCTCAAATCTATGGTCGTTTCTCACTTTTCTCAAATGGACGTCCAATGATGTGACTGATGTATGCCCTAACCCTAACCAATAAATTGGCCATATATCGGAGAATTTGAAAACAATTTGAGAATACCTTTAAATCGGACCGTGATTTGAGATAATGACGTCACTGGATGCAAATTTGAGGAGTGGACACCTATTTGATTCCAGATGGTGATCTGAGTCTATCATATACATCTTAATTTCATTAATTTATACAAAGATTGTCTATTATATCCTGTTTTTATTAGATGCAATAGTAGTTTATATGGTGAAGGTTAAACCTTCTGATTTTTTTAATTTTTATATTTATTTATAACATATGCCCATATGAACTAAATGGTATATTAAGCTACAATACATGACCACAATATTACAAAGAGCTACATTTTGACATAAATAAATAGAATAGAAACTACCAATTTCAGGTTGTCATGAAAATGAATACCACCTGTATGTAATTCATCATTTTTAAAATCATATAAAATAAACTTATGAATTATGGTAGTTTTCATGTTTTGTATGGAATGAAATAGTGGAACAGTACAGGTAAAAATATCCAAAGAAATAAAACATGAAGTTCTCGATTCATTTCATTTGCAAAATCAGCATTACATTTGTGCAAAAAACAACAACTTTCACTTGTGCAAATAAAATGAAAGAATTACATTTTTAACAAATTGATAGTGCAGGTATATTATTCATAAATATTAATCATACTTGCTCAAAAATCAGTAAGCTAGTAGAATAATAGAAATACATGAATAAATTACAGATCATTATGGTAAATCTTTAATTTCCTACTAAGATAACAAATAATTTATAATCAAAATCCTTTATATAGCATTTACAATTTCCTATGTAATCAGTGCCTATCGCCATTAAAGTTGTGACTTCCTGCAGGTCAGTGGTTTTCTCCGGATACTTCGGTTTCATCCATCAATAAAACTGACCGCCACGATATAACTGAAATATTGTTGAAAGTGGCATTAAACATCATAACTCCTACACCCCCCTTTTTACATAGCTGGTGGAGACATATAACCTGATCTATATCAAACTCTTCTATCATATAAGTAGTTTTCACTTTGTCAGAGCAGCGTGGATTGAATATTATTTCAATACCACAGATTCTGATAAAAGTGGTTATTTGTTATTTCATTCGGAGGTGGAAAAATAAATCCCCCAAAAAGAGAGTGTGACATTTACTGATTACAGATTCCTTGACCTTGTAAGTGGTACTTCAGCCAATACATTGAGGGGGTTGGGTTATGGTGTTTAATGCCACTTTCAACAATATTTCAGTTGTAATATGGCAGTCAGTTTTATTGGTGGAGGAAACCGGAGTCCCAGAGAAAACCACAGACATTGACAAACTTTATCACATAATGTTGTATCACCTGAACGGGATTCGAACTCACAATGTTAGTGGTGATAGGCATTTTTTGCATAGGTAATTGTAAATCCAACTGACATACGATCATGACCACAACATTGAAGTTTGTCCCACCACACTTGACCTAAGTGGAACTGACAACAACTCGCAAACAACATTGTGTATTGATCTGTCTTACATTCAAAGTATGTATTTGATTTGCACAATAATAAATATTTGTGCAAATAAAGTAGCAATTAATCACAAAATTTGCACAAATGTAATGCACCCTATTATTCTGAAGTCCTTAGATGGTTAGAAAATCTAAATATGTGCTCCTTTGTTATGTATTAATTGTCACATGCTTTATTTTCTGCCCATATATTCTTGTATGACATCTGACCTCAGATATATCATTATATGTCATATATATGTTTTAAGGACACATATGTGTGTCTGTTAATAAGCTCATATTTGTGTACAATATTAACTTACATATGAAAATCAATTAAATTTTCAACTGTTTAGTTTAAACATATTTTATTGTTATAACTGACATATTTAAATAGAAAAACAGCAATTATGCAATAGGATTTAGAAATAGGAAAAAGCTGTTTCTAAATCTGTTTCTTATAATGGCAACACAGTTTTTTTTTAATTTTATTTTTTTAAGAATTTATTACAGAAATCCATCCATTTATTATGCATTTTGATTTAATTTTATTTTATGAATCCAGAAAATGCCGTCCATTTAGCAGAGGGGTCTCTATAAAATGAACATAATCAGGCTTTACTGTATATGTCAAAACTGTACATAGAATATGTCAGCCTTTATGTCTAACATAAATAAGTAATAAACAAATTGAAAAGAAAATGTATTTATGGATGAATTATGGCAATAATGAAGGTCGAGACAGTATCACAACGAGTCCAGCAGGAAAACATAATTGCACTGTCATCTGCATATAGTAGAAGTTTACAGTCTGAGTTTAAGCTAACAAACAATATCATTGACACAATAAAGAAAAAGTAAGAGACCCAGGATTCTTCCCTGTGGTACTCCAGCTGGTTTCATTCTTGGCAATAAATTGGAATAATAATTTTTGCAGTCACTTTATTTATGACCTTTACATGCCCTTTTCTCTCAGTTAAGTATTCTTCATTGCAGTAACAAACAAACTTCAAGGAATTATCATTGTTATTCTATCAGTCAATATATCTGATAATCTACATTAATTTTGCATTATTAGCTTTTTGACATATTATTGTTAATTTTCTGGATACTTTTGTGGAAAACTATAAAATGCTAGACTTTCTGTTTCATTTTCTTTAGAATGTCTCTTTGTTCTAATGCTGCCTTTCTTTTTCTCTGTAAAACAAAAACAAAATGAAGAGGTAAAGATTTAAAAACATTTACTTATTTCCATTTATGTCTTTTCCTTATAACTACTTATACCTTCACCTTCTTTACTGGGGCCGTCGTGGTCATGATCGTATGGTAGTTGGCTTTCCAACTACCTGTGCAATCGGTGCCTATCACCACTAATGTTGCGAGTTCAAACCCTGCTCAGGTGAGACGTACTTGATACAACATTATGTGATAAAGTTTGTCAGTTAATTGTGTCCGGGTACTCCTGTTTCCACCATCAATAAAACCTTTCTTTACTTGTAAAAAGAACCAGATGATATTGTCTTGACATGCAGCTAAGATTGTAAAACAGAATTTTATATGTATGAAAGATTAAACTACCAAATGAAGATTAGAACCATGTATTTTTATGTAAAAGGCTAAAATAAGTATGTCAAAAATGGTAGAATAAAAGTTGCCATTTTATATTTATTTATTTTTACCAAAACACGCACAACATTTTTATAATGCAGAATACAGACGACCACATGGGTTCAAGAAATGGTCTGGTCCTACCAAAGTATAAAATTGGTATTTGTTGCTTCTCCACTAAGCTGGCAACATTAAAGAATAAGAGCAAAGACTAGTTGGTTCACAATCAGGATTTGTCAGAGTGGATATAGAGCAAAGACTAGTTGGCTCACAATCAGGATTTGTCAGAGTGGATATAGAGCAAAGACTAGTTGGTTCACAATCAGGATTTGTCAGAGTGGATATAGAGCAAAGACTAGTTGGCTCACAATCAGGATTTGTCAGAGTGGATATAGAGCAAAGACTAGTTGGCTCACAATCAGGATTTGTCAGAGTGGATATAGAGCAAAGACTAGTTGGCTCACAATCAGGATTTGTCAGAGTGGATATAGAGCAAAGACTAGTTGGCTCACAAACAGGATCAGGAATTGTCAGAGTGGATATAGAGCAAAGACTAGTTGGCTCACAATCAGGATTTGTCAGAGTGGATATAGAGCAAAGACTAGTTGTTTGTCAGAGTGGATATAGAGCAAAGACTAGTTGGCTCACAATCAGGATTTGTCAGAGTGGATATAGAGCAAAGACTAGTTGGCTCACAATCAGGATTTGTCAGAGTGGATATAGAGCAAAGACTAGTTGGCTCACAATCAGGATTTGTCAGAGTGGATATAGAGCAAAGACTAGTTGGTTCACAATCAGGATTTGTCAGAGTGGATATAGAGCAAAGACTAGTTGGCTCACAATCAGGATTTGTCAGAGTGGATATAGAGCAAAGACTAGTTGGTTCACAATCAGGATTTGTCAGAGTGGATATAGAGCAAAGACTAGTTGGTTCACAATCAGGATTTGTCAGAGTGGATATAGAGCAAAGACTAGTTGGTTCACAATCAGGATTTGTCAGAGTGGATATAGCTGAAAAATTGCTGAGACGACATTAAATAAGAATCATTCACTCGCTCAGAATACAGCCTTATAATGTATTTGATTTTCCATCTAAATTAAGGGGCTGTCGTGGCCATAATCGTATGGTAGTTGAATTTACAACTACCTATGCAATCAGTACCTATCACCACTGATGTTGTGAGTTCGAGTCTTGATCAGGGCGAGGTGTACAACATTATGTGATAAAGTTTTTCAGTGACTTGCAACAAGTCGGTGTTTTTCTGGGTCCTCCAGTTTCCTCCACCACAAAAACTGACCGCCATGATATAACTGAAAAATTGTTGAAATTTGGTGGTAAACACCATCAAACAAACAAAATCAATCTAAAGTAAAGAATAAATAACTAAAATACAGCTTACATTAGGTGTTCCTGGTGCACTGCCAACAACATCTATGGCTTCTGCTAACTTTTTCTGTTTTGATGGAGAGTCTGGGGTAATATTAGGCGTAGATAAAATTGAGGAGGTCTCTGTTGTTGGGGTAACTGGAGTTGATGGAAGTGAGAGAGATTCTATGGGAGGAGCCTACAATAAGTAACAACATTACATATCAAACACCTCTTAATACACTTTATTCATCAAAACCCCATTAGAGCAGCAAAATCTTAATTTTGCATATCTCCTGTTAGTGTATAGCAGTATATTATTACATGTAGAATGTAACCAAAAGTTAGTGTGCGATATTATACAATTACTGTCTTTTGATGAGGTAAATGTGTGGATTTATTGACTTTCGGGCTCAGTGAATATAATTTTTTTTCAAAAGTAAATTAATCCACACATTTACCAAATCAAAAGACAGTAATTGTTTTATTCTATATTTTGAAGAAATAGTGATATTCTGAAATAAAAAAAAAAGTTACATGTCCACTGTCCTGGCGTAGTGCTACATTATTGTTTACATCACCATGCTATTATCTGAATCTTTATCATTTTATATATTTTTTAATGTTCCGTCCGACAAAGTGGCAAATCTTGGTTTTGGGCACCGGCGATATGTCTGCATCTACAGACCACATTTTGTTTTTGATTGACGGATGCGCAAATGAACTACTTTTTTTTAATGGTTGATCAAAATAGAACATTCCTAAAAAAAATTCCCGATGTTCCAAAAATAGTAACACGTGACATTTACCGCGGTGAATATTAAATCTGGGGCGGTGAATACGTCTTTTTATTTAAAAAAATGATTGAGGTAGAAATCTATACTATAGAATTTACTAATATAGAATAATCCCTGACATTTACACCAGAGCAATATCACTTAATATCATTGATATGTTAAAATGGTTGTCTCATCATTTTTAAAGTTCTGCTATGCAATAAAAGGGTTATTGCACAAATATTGATGATTATCCCCAGCTTGAAAATAATAATAGAATGTACTTGGCTACTTCAGGGTGTTCAAATCTCCATATCTACGGATAGGAATGTAAATAACTTATAATATTTACCCTCATAGAAAATATAGATCATGATCGCTAGGGACAATATATTCATGCAATATCCCTAAATTATTTACATAATTAATATACAATTCAAAAGGTCTTAGATATTTTGAGATACAATAAAAATTGTCTTGAATTATCTTCACTCAAAAATAACTTCAGGCTCATGTCAAATGTTATAGAACCTTTTAAAAGATTTGTTTCATTTCCCTTTCTAGGCCCCTTACTATCATCTACCCATAGAGAATTAACTTCGCTTGTACAAATCTTAATCGATTTTCTCTTCCCAATGATCATCTCTCACAAGTCTTGTTCCATTTGGTTGCACAATTTTGCAGTAGAAGATTCAAATGCGAAAAGGTTTATGTTTACGGACAGACGCCAAGTAATACTAAAAGCTCACTTTGCCTTTGGCCAGGTGAGTTTAAAAGGTATGTTCATCAAGTAAGAGTTTGAAGGTACCAAATGGGTAATCGGAAGCTGTGAATCCAAGGACAGACAATATACAATGACTAAAAGAAAACGGGGTTAATTCATATTTCATACATTTATTTGGGATATCAACACGATCTGATCTTGAGTTGTTTACTTTTCTGAATAGGTCTTATTGTGATAATTCACAACACGAATCTCCCAACAAAACCAAAGGTGAGAAAGGCAAGATAGTATGGCAGTGATAGCATCTCCTGCCACATCCATGGCACTCATGGTTAAGTCATACTTTCGACGGTGTGGTATTGTTTGTTTTACATTTTATTCCTAAAGACATTAAGATATTAATATATTAATCAGAGTATTTGTCTTCTTATCTCAGTTAATATATACATGTATTATTAGTTCTGCTGTAAGGTGCAGATTCCTACAGCACGATATACTGTCAGTTTCTTAAAATTTCATAATCTGAAACTGTATCCATGTTTAGATACTTTTGTTGTGAATGCATTTTAAGATCAAGATGAATTAATAGCAACATGAACCCCACTTAAAATCGGAGGTGAACTCAGGTGCTCCGGAAGGGTAAGCAGTTCCTGCTCCACTAGTGGCACCCATCATGTTAATCTAGTTACAAACCTGTTGATAAGTCATGAATGCAGAAAGGACCGACATTCTACAGAAAAAAAATCAATATCTTCCCACAATCCTCTTATTCCAATCTAGGTCATGAAGTCTCCAATTTATAATTACAGTAAAATAGCAAATGCTTGTTATACTTTATACAATATATAAATAATTAATAGTACAAACCTTCCCAGAAGCCACTGTTTCTATGTCAATACATATAACTAAAAGTACAAACCTCCCCAGGGGCCACTGTTTCTATGTCAATACATTTAATTAATAGTACAAACCTTCCCAGGGGCCACTGTTTCTAATCTATGTCTTAAAGTCTCTAACTCATAATCACAGTTAGCCAATGCTATTTTTAGTTCACAGAATAACACAATATCCTGTCTGAGTTCATTGAAATGTACTACAACATCATCTGTTGGCATGGGATTAAACTCTGAAATTAATTTATACAATCTTCATTATTTTAAAATAGATATATACAAAGATGAAATAAAAACAAAACAATACATAACCAATCAATCTATCTAGTTTTGAAAATATGCCTGCACAATGAAAGATTGAGATCCATTAACTGCACTCGTCGCAACTTTGGTTGATTCCGTACCTTCATCAAACCTCATCCGTATTACGATAGCTCCCATTGGAACTACTTTCGGAAATCTTTAATATTGAAGGAGGTATTAAAGTAATTTCACTTTCGAATATTCATCCAATAATAATATATTTTCATTCGTTGCAATGTCAACTGATTCCGTACCTTCATTAAAGACCAATATTTTTCAAAGCAAACTCTATACACTCATCTATTGTCGCCATTTTAGAACTTATTCGCGATGTGCAATGTTTGATTGAAGTGATACGGTCTTCCGGCGAAGAAATGTGACGCGTAGACACATATCAAATACCGTATTACAGCCGAGGGATTGAGGAAGAGAAGCGGACTCACCTGAGGTTTGTCGATTGCAATTAACTGGTTTCACATTGTCCATGTTTTGCCTCATCAAAGCCAGAACAAAGATTTCCATTGGCTTCTTTCATTTCTGTTGTTAGAAATTTGTCAGGGGAATTGTTTGTGTTGTTGCAGTAGGTTATATTCTTGATCATTATTGTTTGAAGTTCGTCAAGGGAATTATTTGAGGTTTGCCAGAGGAATTGTTTGAAGTTCGCCAGGTGGATTGTTTGAGGTTTGCCAGGGGGTTGTTTGAAGTTTGCCAGGGGAATTGTTTGAGATTCAACAGGTGAATTGTGTGAAGTTCGCCAGGGGAATTGTGTGAGGGTCGCTAGGGAAATTGTGTGAGGTTCACCAGGGGAATTGTGTGAGGTTCACCAGGTGAATTGTTTGTGTTGCAAGTTATATTATCAAGCATAGTTCTTCAACTTCACCACTTTGATAAGATCATTTATAAAGAAGAATAAACTTTGTCATAGTTAAATGCATGGAAACTTGTGAAGTACTGGTTCAAGAATATGAGATGTGTATATAATTTTTTCAGAATGTTTTTAGTTAGTTGTTATGGCCCTTTGCAAGAGTATTATTACCACTAGTTTATCTAAATTGTCAATAATATTTTTGTTTTTTGTATGACCTACTTCAAAATAGATATAGTGGAACCTGTCAAATCTGACACACCAAGAGACCAGCGAAATGTGTTGAATTGTACAGGATGTTGGAATACTCGGGTTTTATTTTAGATAACAGAAATGATTTGGGACCATAAATTTTTGTCAGATGTCACAGGATGTCGGAATGCACAAGTTGCACTGTACATATTTGATATAATAATAATAATAATAATAAATTTATAAAGCGCCCTATATAACTTTACAAATTACTCTAAGGTGCTGTACACAAAAATACAAATTTGAAAAAAATTACAATGTAAAAAGCATATTGTGACAAATGCACCAATAAAAATAATTCATAAATATCTAAAAATGGAAAACAAATAAAACATATTATATATACCCTTAAAAGGCTCAATAAAACATATTATATACACCCTTATAAAAAAAAAAAAAAAAAAAATCCAGATATATATTGGTGACCTTTGACTTACCTATACCTAGCTCTTCTAAGACTTGTTCTATAGCTTTCATCTTTTTCTGCCCTATAGAAGCTGGTAACTTCATCTACAGTTTACACATATAGTAGTGATAATTTAATATGTACAGTAATTATTGTTTCTTATTACATACTTAGTTAAAATAAAGGCATTTTTGTATGACCAATATGACCAGAAGTAAACTGTCCATATTTTCACACCCCGGGAAAATAATCGGTTATTAGGTGCCCCTCGTGCGTTTCAGACAAAATAAACAACGTCCGGTGTTTACGTCTGCAGATGTCGGAAGTATGTAATAAATAGTTTAATACAGGCCAATATGGTTGTGTCGGGATGATAACCAGGCCAATATGGAAATGCCCATGTATTAATCTGTGAATATTATTTGTTTAATGAAGATCTCTGTCTATAGAATATGATATGACATCAACTTACACTAGACTAATTTACAATTTGTCTTAAAATATTATAGGTTATGGTTAGGGGTTAGAATTATGGTGTTTAACACCACTTTCAACAATATTTCAGTTATATCGTGGCAGAGGATATCAAGTACCCGGAAAAAAACACAGACCTGCCGCAAGTCACAGACAAACTTTATAATGTTGTATCGAGTACACCTCGCCTGAGTGGGATTCAAACTCACAACGGTGATAAGGCATACTGACTGCATAAAATTATTCAAGAGAAATTAAAATCAGAGATAGCAAAAGCCCTGTTCATAATTTAGGGGCCAAAACAATTTTTGCAACAGTCTTGTAATTGAAGCTCTCAAATACATTTAGAACAAACTACTGAGAAAGAGTTCTACAATTACATGTACATTTTAAACATTTGGAGTTCTACCATACATGTTTAGTTTTAAAACTTTATGCTATATCAGAATTATATGATTGTAGAATTTAAAGAAATCATGTTTATATAAATAACAATTTCATTTTGGTAGTGTTTTTGTCTTCATAGAAATGTTCTTACAAACCAACAGTGGCGTTATCAATGAATAAAGCCTCCATAATACTGAAATATTGTTGAAAGTGGCATTAAACACCATAAACCAAACAAATTAGACCTTTTCATATAACCATTTTGGCAAGAAATGATGAAAAAAAAACAATGGCCAATTACATTCATTTTCTTTTCAAATCATAATAATTTGTTTATTCTATACAGTCCGACAAAAGTTAAGCACCACCTGACTTGTTTCAATAATATCTTTTCTAATAATGAACTTATTTCAAATCGGTTTGCTGTTTTCGTTACCTGTACACACATACTTACTTACCTGTGAAACAGGTTATTGATCGATTTTTATTTATGTGTATATGACAGGGTGTGTAAAGGGCAACGTGTACTTTTCAACATTTGTGTTTGCGAACGAAAGCTGATTTTTTTTTTGTAGAGTTTTAAGTTTCTTTTCCTATTGGTTTGGTATGATGCGGCAAAAATTAATCATACCAGAAAGGTGGCAAGCTGTTGGCATGCATAACGGTGGTTTTAGCCATAAAAGGGTGGCAGACCACTTCAGAGTTAACCATTCCATCATTGTACGACTGATCCAGCATTTTCGTCAAACGGGGAATGTTACTGACCGTCCACGTGCAGGTAGACCTCGCAAAACGACGCCGAGAGAGGACCGGCTCATATCCAGACGGGTGCGGCAACGGCCGTTCAGTACAGCTGGTGCACTT
>MJUT01007509.1:114141-142231 GCA_002080005.1 Gigantidas platifrons
AAAATCTTTATATCAAATTAAAGCCTTTAATCTCTTCTTTATTATGGAGTTTAGATCATGAAAATATCTCATTCCGTTCAAAAGTTATACATATAAACATACTGAAAAATTACCTGTCCTGGTTTTAGATCTTCCCAAGATTTTTGACGTCGTAAATAACGTTGAATTATTTATTAGTGGTCCCCGACACTATAACATCCCGTGGCTTGTTAATCCCCTGTAAATTTGCACAAAGTCCAATGTCGGATAATTTGATTGTTGTTTCAAGTTGAAGACTGTACAAACAGATATGAGTATCAAAAGTTTCATGTGTAAAAAGCTGGCAACATCGTTATCAAATAATGCATTGACTGCATGCAAACATTCACACGGAAATAAATCATGCACTTTAAGTTTAAGACTACTTTCAAGCACCAGCACAATTCCGAAAAAGGAGAAAAGTTTCAAGACTTTAGAGGGAAATATTTCTAAGAATGATTTTTATGAAAAAAATAAAACAAATTATGAAAAGCTCTCTCAGTTCTATGCAGATTTGACCAAAGTTGCCTTGTCTAGCGGGGGCGAAAAGGCAATACAAAGACACACTATTAAACAACAGAAAATGCTTGTCACTGAAAGACTGAAGCACTTCCTTGATGATGATTCTGATTTTCTAGAGTTGTCAATGTTTGCTGGATTACAAATGGAATATGGAGACATTCCTAGAGCTGGGATTATCACAGGTGATTACGAAATATAACATTTTCCTAAAATATTATTGTTTTTCTCATTTAAAAATAATTGTCGTGAACTATTTTGTATTAGAATAATATTAATTTTGAATAACTTTAAAAGACCAAGCAACCAAAATACTCTTTGAAGGTGGTGGTACAGTACACTATAGAGGGTTAAATGCATTGTTTAGTGTTCAGGTAAAAATTGTGTGATCATCTGTAGTTGTCGTACATTATCATTCATCTCAATTTCTGTACAATAACTTTTTTCCAGTTGAAATTTCAGCATGATAATCCTTGGTATAGACTGCAAGTTAGGATTGATTTGGAGGTTCTTGTCCTACCTGTATCAAACAAAAAGTCCCAAGATGCCAAAATTGGAATTTTCTGAAAGTTTATTTTTCAACCAGTTTTGATAAATATATTTCTGATGGATGAGGTTCTTCATGATAGATTGATATTAAATAATGTGCAAGATCATATCATATAATTGTGAACAGTGAGTGTTATATATATGTAAGACTCAGATCCGTGTACGGCCTCAGATCCGTGTCCTTCCCTCCAATCCGTGTCCAATCATTACGTCATAAGCCTCGTCCCCTCAAATCTGTGTCCTCTGACGTCATACTCAGATCTATGTCCTTTCAAAAACATATCTCCTCAGATCTATGTCCTCTGACGTCATACTCAGATCTATGTCCTTTAAAAACATATCTCCTCAGATCTGTGTCCTCTAATCCTAATTCTGTAACTATTAGACCTTCTCTATATGATATTTTTGTATTTTCCCTTTTTTACGGACTGTTGTCTCATGGACATTTATACCACATCTTGTAAATTACAAAAAAGGTGCACTCGACTCACAGTGATAAAGTTTACCAGTTGCTTGCCCATGGTCGGTGGTTCTCTCTGGGTACTCCGGCTTCCTCCACCACTAAAACTGGTCGCCATAATATAGCTGAAATATTGTTCAAAGTGGCGTTAAAACACCAGAAATCAAAATCAAATAAAATCTAGTTATGTGATCGGTAATTTTGCTGATACCAGCATGACACCATTTTAAAAAAGATCAAGTACATACTAAAACATAGCCGTCATCAGGTATACTGTCCGGTTCCGCCATCTTTCCAAATGCCAACCTCAAATGACGTTATCAACTGTCAATTATTATGACGTCATTTTTCTGTCAAAGGGAAGGACACAGATCTGAGGGGAAATCGATTTGGGAGGACACAGATCTGAGTATGACGTAATGATTGGACACATATTTGAGGGAAGGACACGGATCTGAGTCTTACATATATATATGGAGAAAACATTTTTATACATGTAATTGTACATGTAGACATACATTGTATTATTATTATATTATATTATCTGTACATGTGTATGTGTAGCTCCTCAAAACATGGTCCAGTCCTTGCATTAATTATTATTATTATTATTGTATTTTATATACATATTTGCTAGTTCTACATTCCTAGGAGGGAATCGGCCTCCTACATTTCCTTAAGTTTCTAATCTTGAACAAAGGGGAATAATCCATAAAATATATAACGGTTGCTGTTTTTATATTTTTTTTTATCTCCCTTGGTTGCCTGCTTCCCTCCTAGTAAATCGTTATTATAATTCATCAATTTAATTTGTATTATGTATTCTAATCATTATAATCATTGTATGAAATTATAAACCCGCAAGGGTCCTTAATTGGATTAATAAAATATTCTATTCTATTCTATTCTATATGTCCCTACATTTGTATGTATCTCTTTCTGTAGTAATCCAACAAATATATTTTGATTTCTAATGAAATATCCTCCCTGAATTTTTCTAGATTTTATGGCTTCCCAGATAAAAAGGCCTAAATATATTGACCAAAATGGACCACTGCTCAAAATGAGAACTTTTTATTGTAAAGTGTGATTTGTTTGCACTTTTACCATCAAATTCCTAAAAAATCCTGTCTTAAATTATTCCAATATATTTTTTGTAGCTATTGCCATGTCTGAGATATGAGGCAGCAGGGGTCTTGATGGGAACAACAGTAACACCCACAATTTGAATTTAATTCCAAGTCTGATTTCAATAGTTTTTTTCCTTTAGATTCCTATGAAATATCCTGTTTTTCAACAGATTTGGTTTCTGAGGTAAAAAGGTCAGAGGGACATACAGTATGCCCAAAATAATAACTGTTTTATTGTTATGCCAATTTGTATGTGTTTTTTTTGCATTGATTTCCTCAGAAAAATTTCTGTCTGGAATATTCTAACATTTGTTACAACACTTTTGTTGTTTCTGAGATATGAGGGACACATGATTTTGAAATTTTATTTTACATCTGATTTTGATGTTTTTTCCCTCTATTTTCATTATTAAATTCATTCATGCATAAATGATTTATCCAAACAAACTCTACAAATTGGTTACATTAAGTTTTGATGGATGTAATAATATTGTATCAAAGTTGTCTATTCTAAACATTTCAAGTCTTATGATGGGGTTCTTTCCATTTGACATACATGTACAACACTTCATTTTTCAGTGCAGACAGTGAGTAAACTTCCATTGGTGCATCATCATTTAACCTCAATCAACTACATATCTAGGGTGTCCAGCTTTTTAATTAGTCCACTGCAATTATAAATAATGTATACATCTCATGGATGTCAAGTTGTTTAGCTTCAAAATCTTCCAAATATATGAATCATTTACATTGATATGGAGGATTTCCTATGTTTTGCACATTTCCGATTTAATTCAAAAATTACATGTTTTCACACTTTTTACTGGAGTTATTTCCCTTTAAGGCAGAAAAAAGGGTCTCCTGTTGTGCAAAGTTCACTGAAAATTATCTGTGCAAAATTTTAATATTTTAATAACTTGTAAATTTACTATTTGCTATAAAATGATCCTCTGTTTTTTCAACAAAGTTGAAATATCTACAAATTATCATAAAATTATAGTCAAATTCTATACCCTTTCCGTTGCTCTTGCTAGAATCAGTTCCATTTTCCCTGTCATCAATAAAATAACTGCTATGAAAACATTGGGAATGTGCAAAATATTTATTGTTTAGCTCCCATCTCCTGGAGATGTAAATCATATTATATACATGTACATGCATTCTGTTATGTCTCTCTGGGTTGTCCAACACTGTTACTTTAATCACAGAGACTACAGTGTAGCTCCCGGCCACTAAATATTCACCACTGATTTTTTTTAACTGTCAATGTATTGCCCACTTAAAAATCATGTGCGTAATACATTGACAGTAAAACAAAATTCAGTGGGTAAAATTGATTGGCCGGGAGCAACTCCCTGTGGTTTAATCTTGAGCAGATATTAATCATTCACATTAGCTCTAAGGCTTCCAGCAGTTAAGCTTCTATCTCTAGAAATATGAAAAATATAATCATTCATGAACATCTCTTGGGTTTTGTAGTCTGTTTGGCTTCAGTCTCTTGGAGATATTACTGCTTACTTCATCAACTACATGTATTCAATTTTGAAATGTTTTGCTTGATCAGGTACTAGTGAAAAAAGCATTTAAATTTAAACCTATTGTTTACGATGTTAATTGCCATTTATCATATGTATGCATGATAATTACTGTAAATTGTTATACAATGTATATATAGTATTACAAAAATGTTTATTTGTGGATGAACTTTTTTTACAGGTTTTACCTTAATGTTTCTGGAATCCTCAAAATTTACCCAAAAAATGAAAATATCAAAATATTTCAATGAAAAATATTAAAATAAAATTGTACTGTATATTAAAAAGGTATAAAAGACACATCAGACATTTTTAGTGAAATTAAGTTAAATAGAAAATCTATTTGAAAAGTATAATCAAAAGAAAAAAAACAAAACTGTCATAAACAATCTCTGGCGTTTAATGCTACTTTCAACAATATTTCAGTTATATTGTGGCAGTCAGTTTTATTGGTAGAGGAAACCAAAGTACCAGGAGAAAACCAACAACCTGCTGCAAGTCCCTGACAAACTTTATCACATAATGTTGTATTGAGTGCACCTTGCCATGAGTGGGATTCGAACTCACAGTGATAGTGGTTTTAGGCACTGGTTTGCATAGGTAGTTGTAAATCTAACCACTATGCAATCAAGATCACGATCTATCATACATAGTAAACTCATATTTTAAGCATTTAATACTGAAAATGTTGGCACAGTGACGACCTTTCACATTTCAGTTTGTAAATTCTAGAAAATATTTTGTTAAGTGATGGTAATATTAGTTGTGTCACGAATTAACTGTAGAGATTTTTCTAAAGCATAATGGACTGCTAAAGTCCTTCGTTGTTGAAACTTATTTTTGTAATTTGTTTTAGGTATAGGAAAAGTTCATGGTATATGATGTTTGGTTGTAGAAACTTATTTTTGTCATTTGTTTTAGGTATAAGAAAAGTTCATGGTAATTGGTGTCTGGTTGTAGAAACTTATTTTTGCATTTTATTTTAGGAATAGGAAAAGTTCATGGTATATGGTGTATGGTTGTAGCCAATGATGCTACTGTCAAAGGTGGTACTGTGTATCCTATAACACTACAGAAACAACTGAGGGCACAGGAGATATCTGAACAAAACCATCTACCTACAGTATATGTGATAGAGTCAGGAGGGGCATTTCTTCCTTTACAGGTAACCATCTACCTACAGTATATGTGATAGAGTCAGGAGGTGCATTTCTTCCTTTACAGGTCAGTTGGTGTCATGATTAAACAAAAATGTCAATCAGGAATAAAAACAATTCATTAGAATTTAACATGACCCATCATACAGGAAATTTACTATTTACATTTGCTACTAGTGCCTCTTCTTTCTGGCATACATTTATTTTTCATAAACTAATGGCCCATTTATTTTAACTTGTGGCCCATTGAAATTTTCTTTGAGGGGCCATGGGCCCGTGGAGAAAAAATCTTTCTAGATCACTGAGTTTTATGGTTTCTAAAATTGCAGGACTGATCATAGTCCTACACAGACATTCCTCAAAGACAGAATGATTAGATGGTCATCATACTCTAGCAGATCACATCAGAATAGCGAGTCAAACATTTCTACCAGAAAGGACATTACATCCACCATATCATGTCTTTTGAAATCACTGAAGTTATTTGGACGACCCAAATGACCCTAGGTCAGATCTCATAGAAGTAAAAGAGATGATTATTGTATCCTTCAGCTCCAAACACTGAAACATGTAGGAATCAACAATTTTGAGAGCTCTAAATGTCACTACACTACTTACTCTATTCAACATGTACATATAGTGTCTGTGATTGACAACATTTTAATTGTGGTTTGGTTTCGTTTCTGGTGCTTAATGCCACTTTCAACAATATTTCAGTTATATCATGGCTATCAGTTTTATTGGTGGAGGAAACTGGAGTATCCGTCGCAAGTCATTGATCACATAATGTTGTATCGAGTACACTTCGAGATGAACAGGGTTCGAACTCACAACTTTAGTGGTGATAGACACTGATTGTACTGGTATTTTAATTGTGTAAGTTTTATTGATCTACATGTATATAACATCTGAAATGGCCTCATTAATTTTTTTTGCAGTCTCAGATATTTAATCCTGGTGGAAGAACATTTTACAATGAGGCTGTGATGTCAGCTCAGGGAATTCCACAGGTATGTGTGTAAAGAAAATAAATCTTGTTCAAATGGATATTGATTTCATTATAAAATATTTTTATTTTTCTTATATAGAAATTACATAGATATATTCATTGTTTTGAGATACTTTTAATATGTTAAAAAAACATGATAGAAATTGGAATATTAAATAAAAAGCAACCATTATAAATTATTTAAGTTTGGTGATATTTTCAGGGTACCAAAAGAACTAATTTATTGTTGAACAGTGTATGTAACAATAAACACACTTAATATACTCCTTAATAAGTTTTACACCTCTAACACAATAATTTTTTTAGTAATATGTTGATGTTCATGTATTGCATCTATAATTACAAGGAAAGGTATTAATTTTGTGTTTAATTACATTTTGTATATGCCTTTTGGTTTGTATTATTAACCTGGTGATAAGCTAATATGTGATCCTAGATTTTGGCCAAAATATTTAATATATATATGTAAGACTCAGATCAACGTCCAGCCTTTAATCGACGTCCAATCCTCAAATCGGCGTCCAATTCTCAAATATATGACCGTTTTTCACTTTCTCAAATCAACGTCCAATTACATCACTGACGTATACTTCAAATGACGTCACACCCGTTAGGACATGGTTTTGAAACAATGATGGAGAAGGGACAAGACCAGAGTCAGAGTACATTGTACATTCTAAATAGCGGACCCTAACCCTAATCCTAACTTAACCTTAACCCTAACCCTAAACTTAACCCTCATCCTAACCTTAACCCTAACCCTAACCCAACCTTACCCCTAACCCTAAACTTAACCCTAAACCTAACCTTAACCCTAAATAATATTAATGAATGGGAAAATGCTTTAAGAAACAGATAAAAAAAAACACGCAAAACAAAACTGTCATTACATATTTTTGATGGCAAGCTTTGATCGTGTAAACGGGCCTATAGATACCGGTATGCGAGTTTGGAAAGGACGCTGATTTGAGAATATATCCTAAAATTGGACCGTGATTTGAAATAATGACGTCAGTGGATGCCGATTTGAGGAGTGGACGTTGATTTGAGTCCGGACGTCGATCTGAGTCTATCATATATATATATGTGTACAATGTATATATATCTTACCATACAGGGGCATTTTTTTACAAGCTTAAGTAAATGTATGAGAAAATCACAATTTTGTGAAAACCCTTTCCTATTATCTAAAATTGTGTATAGTGAGTGAGTGTTTTGCAATTTTTAAGCTATATCGTGGTAAGAACAAGTTAATTTTTAATGAGATGATGAGGTCCGCTTTTAAGTTAGATATTTATAGTGCTAGCTCACTGAAACAACAAGTCAGCGGATAGACATGTTGCTCCACTCAGACACATTATTGTGATTCCGAGCCAACCAGTCTTTACTCTTACTCTTTAATGTTGCGTGTTTAGTGGAGCAGCAATCAAGATCTGTGAAGATTAGCTAATAATACTTATTTTCTTTCAATATTTCTGCTGTATATCTTCATTCATTAGCATTCAATATCAATTTTTGAAGAGGAGCATCAAAGCAATGCATAACAAGATTTCATGATGCATAAGCATTCATGTAGAGCATATCACTATTAAATTAAATAATATGATCTTGTTGTGACTGAGAGTATAGTTTGCATGTACATATTAAAGTGATTGTGATTGGCCTTTATCCTATTAGGGATGTCATGGTCATGGTTAGATTTACAACTATTTGTGCAATCAGTGCCTACCTATCTCCACTAAAGTGAGTTCGAATCTCACTCATGGCAAGATGTACTCGATACAAAATTATGTGATAAAGTTTGTCAGTGACTTTCGGCAGGTCAGTGGTTTTTTCTGGGTTCTCCAGTTTCTCCACCAATAGAACTGACTGCCAAGATACATTTTTGTATAACAGAAATTTGTTGAAAGTGGCGCTAAATACCATAACTCCCTTCCCCTTATCCTATTAGAAATCTATATTGTTTGTAAATGTAGCATATTGATTTTTGATTTTGTAGATAGCTATTGTATGTGGAAATTGTACTGCAGGGGGAGCTTATGTTCCAACCATGGCAGACGAAGCGGTCATGATACATAAAAAAGGCTACATCTTTCTCGGTGGACCACCTTTAGTGCAGGCTGCTACTGGGGAAATTGTGACAGCAGAGGAACTAGGGGGAGCAACTCTTCATTGTAGGTGAGGGGATATGATATGAGATAATATTCATTGTTGGAATATCAAACAAATATCAGGTTTGTTTAATGGTGATTTGTAATGATTTATATTTTACAAGAAGACATGTCAGAGATCATTACAATTCGTCTTGCTGAGTTCGGGACTCACCACTTTCAGTTTCAAATTTTCAATTTTTACAATGGTTGGATTCACCAAAATTTTCAGAAATGTCTTCTGGACTCATCAGATTAAATTGCTACAAGTTAGTATTGCTGCATGTATAATTGCAAACATTATTTTTAATTACATTTTTGTGTAATTTATATAAATATGATGACCATACATGTACATAATAGTTAATGAATAAGTTTTTTAAATAATTTTATTTCAACAGTGTTAGTGGCTGTACAGATTATTTTGCCAAAGATGAAAGTGAGGCTTTAGAATTAGGACGTGATATTATTTCCACCCTGAATAGAAGTATGAATGATAGATTGTCGTCCACCTCAGAGGATCCATTATATGATCCACATGAACTACATGGAATGATATCAAAAGATAACCAGATGGATATTTATAAGGTTTGGTACATGCCATTAAATAAGATAGGGATGAAGACTATTCCTGAAAAAAACCACATATAGAGGTTTTTATGGCACACACACTTAGCCATACAATTTTAGAATTTCTAAAATCATATTTTACCAACCCACATTACACATATATTTTATAAAATTTATGAAAATTGCTTTCCAACCAGGCAATCAACCTTTTATGGAGTAGCCCTGATCATGCAGACAATCAGCCTTTTATGGAGTAGCCCTGATCATGTTTTAGCTACAGTTATGTCTTTGTATTCATAATAACTTATAGCAATACTATATTATAAAGACAAACAAATAATCCATGGATGTCTTGTATGTTTTCATTCAAATATTAAGTTGATTACTGTACTGAACTTCACAAAGCTCTATCTTGTGTACATGTATAATACTAACATTCATTTATAATTATTATATGAAAGATATTGTGATGTCATTGAAATGGTTTGATTATTAATTTCTGATTAAATACTTAATACTTTTATATTACAAATGAATTTATATACAGTGAAACCTGCCTAGACCAAACTTCCTTGCGACCAAATTTTGTGTTCGGTTTATACTGGTTTATACTGGTTGAATTAACATAGATTTCCTACATTGGCACTTTATTTAAAGCTCAGTTTTTATAGGATTCCAGTTTATTTAAGGATTTGTTTAGACATGTTATACTGTATTACTTCAATGTATTTTAAGGATTGGTTTAGACAGGTTATACTGTATTACTTCAATGTATTTTAAGGATTGGTTTAGACAGGTTATACTGTATTACTTCAATGTATTTTTGTAGCACTACAATAACATAGTTGTAGATTTCAGTGTTCTATATTTACATATTATACCATTCTGAATGCAATATGGATACAGGCTCTTGTGTCCATGATTGTATGTTAGTCTACTCTACGTCTACATATATACATAAACAATCAGTGCCTATCACTACAATAGTTTTAAGTTTGATATCTACCGAGGTTGATGAGTACTTGATATAAATTTATATACAGTCAAACCTTTCTAAACAAAGCCCTGACTAAACCAGAAGCCTCTGTAAACCGAACTTTAAATAAAGTCTCAATGTTGAAAATCTTTGTAAATTTAACCTGTATATTCCGAACACAACAGTTGATCCCAAGGAGGTCGAGTTTAGACAGGATTCCCTGCATAAATAAAAATAACATTCATTTTGTAAAACAGAATGTTAAAATGAATTAGAGTTTGAATTACCAGTAATGTTTTTTCCTAGGTTGTGGCCAGGTTAACTGATGGAAGCAGATTCCATGAATTTAAGACACTATTTGGTGATACATTGGTGACTGGTTTTGCACACATTCATGGGTAAGCTTTAATTAGTTAGTTGAGTGAAATGTATCCAAAAAACTTATTAGAACCATAATGTTTGTCATGAATAATCAGGTTGAAAGTTCAAATGCTTGTATTTGAAACATCAAAGTTCAGATTGATGTTTACAATTTTATTTATGACAATGCCAGTGGTATGGAAATGTCATCTTTTGTTGTCAAATTTGTGTCTGTGCTCTAACTTACTGTAGTTCCTTATTACCATTTCTTATATATTATTATTTACAGTATTTATATAATTATTAAAAGGCATGTATCTTGCATTGCTATTATGTCCCCCTCCCCCCCTTTCTAGGGAAGTCATATTGTTTTCATCCTGTCCGTCTGTCATTAAAGTTAATATTGCGGTACACAACTTCTCCTACATTTTAAATGGGAATTCCTCAAAACTTTCCATGCTTGCTTAATACCTAATGAAGATTCACAATTTATTACAAAGTTATGATCAGACTGTATGTCAAGGAGTTATTGCACTTTTTGATTTCAAATATTTCATCAAAATGTGCAATTTCTACATTTTAACTAGGATTTCCCCAAAATTTCTTTTTATGACAAATAAATTATTCACATTATTTGACCTGAAAATGTCAAAAATTTTGATTGAGTGAGTGAGTGACTGTTGTTAAAACGCCAATTCAGCAATTTTTCAGCTATTATTATGGCGAGAACAAGTAAATTTTCAATGAAATAATGATGAAGTCCGCTTTGTACTAGACCAACATGCTGAGTTGGATTTTTATAGTGCTAGCTCACTGAAACAACAGTTCGTGGGTAGACATGTCGCTCCACTCGGACACATTATTCTGATTTCGAGCCAACCAGTCTTTCCTCGTTCTCCTTAATGCTGTGTGCTATAATAGCGGAGAAGCAACAACTACCAATTTTTTAGTCTTTGGTTTGACCCGACGGGGGATCGAACCCACGATCTTCCGCATACAAGGCGAGCATGCTAACCATTAGAGTTTTAATGTCTAATGATAACAGACAGATTTTCTCTATTCTAGGTTTTTATAAAGAATATAAGTCTATATATTAAAAAAAATCTAAGCATACATTTTTGTATATGCTTATTGCTTTGTTGTATTGACATATGATTAACAGAATCCACACTTTAATATTGTACTTCTAGTCAGTTGGTTGGTATTGTAGCCACCATTGCTTTGTTGTATTGACATATGATTAACAGAATCCACACTTTAATATTGTACTTCTAGTCAGTTGGTTGGTATTGTAGCCACCATTGCTTTGTTGTATTGACATAAGATTAACAGAATCCACACTTTAATATTGTACTTCTAGTCAGTTGGTTGGTATTGTAGCCACCATTGCTTTGTTGTATTGACATATTATTAACAGAATCCACACTTTAATATTGTACTTCTAGTCAGTTGGTTGGTATTGTAGCCAACAATGGTGAATTAACAGAGCCAGCCGCAGATAAAGGTGCTCACTTTGTACAGTTATGTGGAGAGAGATCCATTCCATTAGTGTTCCTACAAAATACTGCTCCAGAAGATCATACAAATGTAACAGGTAACAAACAGCTGTAATACCCAATTATTTTAAAAAAATTTGTAGCATTCAAGCCAAATTGCAGTTTTAAAAATTTATTTTACAAGTAAATGATGAGTGGTAAAAAGAGTGTTATGATATGATTAAAAACATTTACCAGAAAATAATTTCTTATAGTTAGTAAATTATTATTTGAGTTGAAAACACAAAATACCATATAAATTGGTTATAATTTAAGCTATTCATAAAAATGTTGGGTTGCTGACCGATTCACGAAAATCGCTTCTGTTTTAAGCTTGTTTTTACTACAAAATAAGTGTTTTTGAATTTTTTTGGGGGGGGGGGGAAATCAATTGCCCACCAAATTACCCACTCTCAAATAGTGTGTCATGAAACAGCAATCATACTATTTATAATGTGATCTTATCTATGCTAATTGTTATGCTTTTTATTTTTTTTACTTTTTTTTAATAGTGCAAATATATTGCAAGAAGTTGACCTTCAATCTTAACAATAGATTATTATCAAACAATAATTTTCTGTTATAGATGTGAAGAAAGAAGGGCATCAATCAGCACTCCAAACCTGGAAGATTAATTTAAGTTGTTCTAAACTTTTTTTTATTAATAGGTACAAGCAGTGGTAACAGACTGAGAGGTCAAGCTAAGATGATGTCAGTTGTCAGTACCTGTCCTGTACCTAAGATATCATTTATAATTGGCAATGCTATAGGACCTGTTAGTTATATCATGGTAGGAAATTAATGATATGATTGATTGATTGATTGATTGATTGATTGATTGATTGATTGATTGATTGGTGTTTAAAGCCAACTTCAGCAGTATTTCAGTGGAAATTAATAATAAGAAAGTGTTACAATAATTATTGGCAAGATGAGGTAACTCCATTGTCAAACTGGTTCCATATTTACATTACATAATTGGACAATTTCCACATAAAAGCTTGTCTAAAATATGCATGAAATATTTGAGACATGAAGTTAAAAAACCAACAATCGACTAATCAGTCCATATAAAAGTACATGAAAACTTCCTATTTGACTAATTCTGTCATTTGAATAACTCTCAAATAATATATATTACTTTTAACTTGTCAGATGCATCCATAGGACTCTCATTTATGTTGCCTTTTGATATTTCATCACTTCTATGCTAATTCAAAAGAGTTCTTGATTGACATGTTTACTTTAAGCAAAAATGGAAATAGAAATATGTTGCAATTGTCATATGTAGCGAGCATAAAAAAAGTTGATAGATGTTGGTTAGCTTAAATTATCTTTAGTTCTTGGGTGTTCCATGACACCAATATTTCTTTAAAACACAATCCTAATATTGCTTACCCTGCAAGTGTGTAATACTGCGAACAAGGATGTTACTACATATACATGTCAACAAAGCAATTTGACAGAAATGATGTTAATGCAATCAAGATAATATAAAGAATTTCTAGTTTGTCAATATTCACATTCATTTTCACTTCATATTTATGTGTTGTCTTTGTTTTTTGTTTAATGTTTTTAATCAAATTCATTCAAATCAAGTTAAAGATATGTATTTTTATTGTCCTTTAAAATGTTTTCATTATTCGTTTGGATTAGAAATTCAAGATGACCACCAGCAATATACCATGTTAAACATAGGACCCTATGGGGAAAATATTTAAAATCACTCATTATTGAAACAATTGAACCATTTGAAATCAAGCTTGACTGGAATGTTCCTTGGATAGTCCACTACAAAATTTATGTTTGTGTTGATTGGAAATTGATTAGACTCTATTTAAAAAATGATAAACTTAATTGAGCACAAGTTGTGCTTAAATAACAATATTAGCAATACAGACATAGATGAGCCCCCCCATTTTCTTTTGTTATCAGTTATGTAACACAATTTAATTTCATGCAACCTGTTATCCATTTTTTTTCAGGGTGGTAAAGCCATGAGTCCTAATTTTCTATTTTGTTGGCCTAATGCTGTGATAGGGTTAACAGAACCACAGGTTGTAGCTCAAGAAATATTTGCAGTAAGTAACCTTAATTTTCTTGTTTTTTTTTTAAACGATCGAATGTAGTGAGATATCATTTAATGCTAGCGCTCATGCATGAGGAATACAAACCGGAAGACACTGCTTTACACAACATGTTTCGCAACCTTCCGCCCGGACAAAATTATAGTCCATATATAGAGTCAATTGTAAGAGGACGAGTAACTTAAATATCAGAAAGAGCATGCATGCAACATTCATATATTATAAATCCCCCTTAAAATCGGGTACTTATATGCACGTTTGCTCATCTATCAGTATTTCTTTGTTGCAACACGGATTTTGCGGATGGATATTTCAATATCTAGAAATTGATATTGTGTAGATTTTGATTTTCGTATTGCATCTGAAAATTGACATTTGAACAACAAAAAATGCATGTGGATATTTCAGCAAGTGTAAAAAAATTGTACCTTTCTATTTTTGTCCTGTTCCGAAATGTGTGTTTTCTGTTTTTAATTTTAGAATGAATTTTAGAACATAGTCTATTTATATCCTACGTTGCTGGGGGTTACAATTCAACTGGTTTGTCAGTGTCGTTAGTTCTCGACCATCGTAGTTTTGTTCAGGATTGGGAACCAGTGCTTTAGACAACACGTGTTCTAATGAAAAGTCTAGAAAATCCCGAAGAGGTTTTGACCTGTTAACCTTGACTCACTGCTGACGTATTTATGTCAACAATACATGCTTTTCAAGTATGTTCCACCTAAAAATAAACATGAAATGAAAGTATCGATGTAGGGCAACCGGCAAACAAACTTGGACACAAATAATGAAAAAAAACCTGAATAGGTGTCCGTAAATGGATGAGGGAATTCCGGGAATTGAATGTTGATGTTGGCTTCGAAACAAAAAAGATGAAAATGGAAAGGACACGGATGTTGTCTTCGGAAGGCTATATATATATATATATCATTGGATAAAAGTTCATCGTCAAATCTATTAATAAGTGTAAATTTTTTCAAGAATCACATTCCCCTTCCGCGAAAAAGACACCATATAGAAAAATATTTCCCTTTTCCAAGGTATAAAATTAAACCCACAAATGGTTCTGAATGCACTATATTTCACTTTGACTGTCACATTGATTTGTTTGCCCCTTCAAAACAGATGTAGTGTCTGGTAAACAGTTGATGGGAAATAAAATAATAATGTAATAGAATGTAAAACTGGGTTGTTGCATGTTATAGTGGTAGCTCCTACACCAACTGTTCTTTCCATTTTTGGCACTATTCAATAATTATATTAGTAGTTCCACCTCCCCCCATCCCTCCCCAATGGTTTTTAAAAGACACCAAATTTCAATATTCTTTTGTAAAATAAGCATAAAGCAAAAAAAGGCTTCGTAGTTCCTTAAATGAATAATTAATAAATTTAATTCGAAAAAGTAAACTTCATAACAGATTTTCATTTTTCAATAATTTGGTCAGAAACGTAGATGTAAGGATATAAGGAAAGATATAGTTTCCTTTTTGCATATTTCCAATTTTTTTGTTCGTGAACAAACGTGTTATTGAAAAATATGGTCGTGTACGATGTATTAACATTTTTGCAGACTATGGCTTTTGTGTTCCACTTGTGGGAAAGCATATTCAACCAACAAAAATTTGGCACGACACAGTGAAACACACCAGGATCCAAAGGCATGCCACTGTAGAGAAATGTTTTCCACATCTGAAGGATTAAAAGAACACATACGAGCAAAACACGAGTTCAGATATTCCTGCACAGAGTGCCCTAACCCAGTTATTTTCGCAAGCAAATCTGGCCTATTAGGCCATACAAGAAAATACCATTCAAGTGTATTTAAGGTGGAAAATGTATACAACTAGTATTTAAATGTTGTGTAACCCCCGGGTGCATAGTTGCCAACCTCCAGCAATGAGAAATCATGTCATGACATGACATGAGATGCCAAAAAGCGTGTAAAAACGCGTGACAAGCTTTTTTTATCTGTACAATTTGATGATTTTGTGTTGTCTTTATGCCATTACCCACATGATATCCTTTGTTTTTTCACCAATTAAAGTCTTTCAAATAAGACGCATTATTACTGTAAACTTTTATTATACTGTACAGTTGCCTTTTTGGCTGATTGCAATACATTAGCACTTGGTACCTATTCATAACAATGGTGATTTTGATTAAATTTGCATGATAGCTGTAATGATCTTATCATTAAGAGTACTAATTGCACCTGGCAGGAATGATGAAATAGGCTTTGACTGGTTTTGGAAAGAAACAAGCTTCAAGTGATTCTGAATTTTAGCATGTCTGATTTCATCACTTTTGGCAGAAGATCCAATGTAAATACATGTATGTGAGTTACAAAGGGTGCAAAACGAATTTCTCGGCCCTCGATCGCTTCCTTTTATCCACTTAAACTCCGATTCCCAATCTTTTTGATAGGTACAGAAATATCGTTTTCTTTTTGCATTAGGCTCAATGGATGAAGCTGCCGGTCCAGAAATTGACCTCTTCCTACCACTGGACATTTTCCCAAAATAATTTTGTTAAGGGGGTCGTAAAAACTACTCACAAACTTACTTGAAAGGTGCAAAAGAAACCATTCGTGAATCGCGACTTTGGCATTAACGATGATCGACAAAAATAGAGAGATGGAAAATCCTGAGAATCGCGGTACAGCTAAAAACCGAAACTTTTTTTTTTCTCGAAAATGCGTGTAATCGCGTGTAAAGTCTTGGAAAGTGTGTACCCGGCATGTGAAGTAAACAGCGCGTGTAAACAGGCAAAAAAGCGTGTGAGTTGGCAACTATGCCCGGGTGTAACCCAATATCGGCTGGAGATCATCAATTTCAATTTCAATTTCGATGTTAGAAGAATCAAATAGACTTCTTGCAGTTTTATTAAATGATCGAATCGTTTAATGCTAGCGCTCGTGTAAACCGGAAGACACTGCTTTACACAACATGTGTCGCAACCTTCCGCCCAGACAAAACTATAGTCCATATAGAGTCAATTGTAAGAGGACGAGTAACTTAAATATTAGAAAGAGCATGCATACAACATTCATATATTATAAATCCCCCTCAATATCGGGTACTTGTATGCACGTTTGCTCATCTATCAGTATTTCTTTGTTGCAACGCGGATTTTGCGGATGGATATTTCAATATCTAGAAATTGATATTGTGTTTGCAGCGCACGCCATTGTCCGAGTGACGCCTGCCCTTTGTGACTAACGTGGATGTCTTTTTCGTAAACACAAGTGCCCTTTTTATATGTGTTTTCATTTTTTGTCGCTTATATGTCGCCAGTTTGGTTCACGTTTCGAACAACTGTTTCATGTTTACATTGTAGCGCCCCCTATCTAATTTGAATATGTCAAAGTTAAATTTAGAACATTAACTAATGTAACGTATATCGATCGATTTTCTGATTAGATTTCACGGTAATTATAAAAATTCGAACTTTGAAATTCATATCATTCACAATGCCTTCCCGGAAAAGACGTTTGAAAGAAAGTGGCAAAGGAAAACAAAAGTTTGACATCGTATTTATCAACTTCTTAAGTCGATATAAAAAATGAGTTATTTCCCTTTGTTATACATTTTTACTTGAAACAAACCAAAATTAACAAAATCTAATATGCCATTTACATTATTTTATTATCAAAACACAATAAAACCACTTAAGTTTAATCTGAAATAAAAACCTGTCTACTTAAACTGAAACAAAGACAATATTTAGCAACAACCAGTTCTATACATTACCTGTAGTAATAACACACATGCGTAAATAGACATCCATTACAATACAGATATTTTGAAAAACTTTACAACATTGGTATAAAAAAAATTTAAGATCAATTATATCAAATTTTGTTCTGCTTTGGATTTAAGTTCATAATTTTCTAGGCAACAATCTTTATTTGTAGAAGTAAATGAACCACAGATTAACCCATTAAATAGAAAATTAACTGATTCAGACCCCCCTGACACTCCTAGAAAAAGACATAGTGGTCACAAAGTGGGCTTTCATAACAATTGGAAGTTAAATCGACCATGGCTTGAGTGTGTTGAAAATAGTATGAAGTGTTTCTTGTGTACCAGACACAATATGAAAAATGTATGGGCTACAACAGGATGTGTGTCACTTAGACTAGATAAAATTAAAGAGCACGAATCAAGTACTGACCATATTAACTCGGTAGCTATAGAAGCTCTACGCATTAAAGTGCCCCTTTTCAGCCAACGTTTACGCATAAAAGTGTCCTTTTCAGAAGTAGAACCCTACCCTTTTGAAATCCTAGCTAGAACACTGGTTTACTATGCAAGAGACTTTGATTTTCGTACAACAAAAAATGCGTATGGATATTTCAGCAAGTGTACAAAAATTGTACCTTTCTACTTTTGTCCTGTTCCGAAATGTGTGTTTTCTGTTTTTAATTTTAGAATAAATTTTAAAACATATAGTCTATTTATATCCTACGCTGCTGGGGTTACAATTCAACTGGTTTGTCAGTGTCGTTAGTTCTCGACCATCGTAGTTTTGTTCAGGATTGGGAACCAGTGCTTTAGACAACACATGTTCTAATGTTTGACGTACTATCTAATGAAAAGTCTAGAAAATCCCAAAGAGGTTTTGACCTGTTAACCTTGACTCACTGCTGACGTATTTATGTCAACAATACATTCTTTTAAAGTATGTTCCACCTAAAAATAAGCATGAAATGAAAGTATCGATGTAGGGCAACCGGCAAACAAACTTGGACACAAATAATGAAAAAAAAACCTGTATAATACTCCAGTAGGTGTCCGTAAATGGATGAGGGAATCCCGGGAACTGAATGTTGATGTTGGCTTCAAAACNTATATATATATACAATGTATATCATTGGATAAAAGTTCATCGTCAGATCTATTAATAAGTGTTGTAAATTTTTTCAAGAGTCACATTCCCCTTCCGCGAAAAAGACCCCATATAGAAAAATATTTCCCTTTTCCAAGGTATAAAATTAAACCCACAAATGCACTATATTTCACTTTGACTCACATTGATTTGCTCGCCCTTTCAAAACAGATGTAGTGTCTGGTAAACAGTTGATGGGAAATAAAATAATAATGTAATAGAATGTAAAACTGGGTTGTTGCATGTTATAGTAGTAGCTCCTACACCAACTGTTCTTTCCATTTTTGGCACTATTCAATAATTATATTAGTAGTTCCCCCTATATGTGAATAACATATTGATGTCTCTGGAGTTTGCTCTCAATTTACTATTTCAAAGTTTGACATCTTTTTCTAGAAGTATACTGATATTTTGCAATTGTGCATAGCATACAAAAAATCTACATGCAAGCATGTTCGATCGTTTAACATCACCTTTGGTGCTTTCATTGTTGTTTTCGTGGATGAATTCTTCTCTTCTTCTTTCTCTTTTTGTAGTTGACCTTGATTTCGGCGTGGAAAGTTCTCGTTTAGTACGATATGGTTTATTTGGTGTTGTCCTTATATCATTTTTGCTGTTTTCTGAAACTTGACAGTTTTTCCAGTAATGTTTTTTTCGGGTAATTTCTTTTCTTCTTGAAACAGGTTTTGGAAGTATAGTCATGGTTTAACTGCAAACATATAAATTATGCATACTTACTCTATTATGTAGATCTACGGTTCTTTGGCGTAATTTTGGTAATTTTGGCTATATTTTGTTCATATTTTTGACTTATTATTTGGGTTTCCAAACTTTTGGCATTTAGCTCTGCTGACGAGGAATTATTTTCAGAAATGGCCATCCAAGACATCAAAATTGGTATAGATTGTTTTTTTTCTACATGCAAAAGTTATTGTCGTTTAAGTACTGTTCCATGTAAGAGTCAGGCAATGAGTGGTACATCAATTGTTTAAATTTTTATTAAAACTGGTTAAAAGTGTTCATTTGGTAATCCAAACATTTACTTCTATTTCGGATGTTCATAAAACTAATCATTTTTTAGTAGTTATAGATTGAACATTATGGCGAGAAAGTTTTCACATACTTTTTACTGCGGCATAATGGAACCAAATATTTGCGTGTTAATATCTACAAAAGGCATTTTGAGCCATAGCATCGTATACATACATGTAAGGTCTCCTGAATATAATTCAGTCATAACTTTTTTGTTTAAATTACATTTGAATTTTTGACTGGTTTTATAGGGAAGACATTTTGGCGAATATTTCCCCGTACTTCATTATGATTGTTCCAGTATTGCAGGAGTTATTGACCTTTTCGTGGAATTTGCTGTGTGTGTGTGGGGGGGGGAGGGGGGTATTAGTCAGCCTTTGGCTTACAGTTCTAGTTAGAGGTCGAATTTTTTTCAGTACTCAACATAATATTTTCTTAAAATGGATGTGTACTTACAATTGGTGTTGCCTGATTCTTACAAAGAATAGTACATAAAAATATATTCATGAATGTCTATTAGTAATTACTTAGAAATAGGTTTTCGATGACGCAAAACACTGCAAATTATATCTTACCGCGCTCATATTTCATGAGGCACACTTATAAAAAGCAACATTAGAAAATAATTCATTTAAATTGCTAAGAAAAATACAAGTAATCGTTCACGAACATCGATCACGGACAAGATTTTTTTAACCTGTTCGTTCACGAACAAAAAAATGAAAAATATATAATTTTCCCGTCATATTTTGCATTTTTTGTGAAAAAGGTCTTTTAACCACTCCAATATAGAAGAATGTTTCCATTAAAGTGATGTTTCAGTCATAAAAAAGTGTAAATGTGTGAATATAGGAATATTATAGTTCTTGTGACATTTTGATGCAATGCTTTTTAGACTTTTTGACCACATTTCACGCAAGGTTTATATCAACGAAAGTTTTGGAGCATACACCATCAAAGATATACAATAAAGGAAGGGAACTGCGAAGAGATAATTAATAATTGTTTCCTTAATTAGTAATAATTTAAGCTTACCGTCAAGGAATCATGTCCGGATCCTCAAAATAATCGTACACGAACTAGTAACCGAATCGTTCACGAATCAAAAAATCCGATTAACAATCGTACACGAACGGCTTTTCTCGATTAACCGGTTGGTCCCCCTGGTAAAGGAACATCTACATTATGTTTTATTTTGTGGGAATGAGTTTTGTAAACTTCAAGTGATGAGTCAAACGTCAAACAAAAGTATCCTTTTCATCCGGGGGTTGTGCACAGGGGCTTGTTACGATTTTTTTTTATCCTTTGACTACTCTAAAAAATACATTTTTGTACACATGAGAGTAGTCGAGGGATAAAAAAAAATCGTAACAAACCCCTGTGGGTCGTGTTGCTCGTATGTGTTTATGTACATGTTTTGTAAAATAAATGATGAAAGTTCATAACGTTAAATTTTGACATGATTATTTGTAAAAATGTGGTTCAAAGTCCACCGAAATGTCAATGATATAAAAAAAACAAATAATAGCTTTCATTAAGAAATATATAATCATCCTTTTCACGCACAAATCAATTCATAACTCCGACAAAAAAGGCATAAAATATCGAATGTCTTACCCCCGTTGATCCACTTCTCTTGTTGTAAACAAACAATTTTGATTGGACCAATCGGCAGTTGTTCAAATTGAAACAAGTAAGAGAAACCAGCTACCTCACTATCCTACAACCAACCTTGGAATATGCAGCAATGGTTTGTGATCCCACCACCCAAACCCTGATACAGACATTCGAAAATGTACAAAGAAGAGCTGCACGCTTCGTCATAAATGATTACACCAGCAGAACACAAGGATGCGTAACAAGCATGTTAACATCACTTGAGAGGCAGACTTTAAAACAACGGAGGAGGATAAGCATTATGATGTATAAGATCCAGCATCGACTCGTGGACATCGACCACGACTTATACCTCAGACCTGGTGACAGCAGAACCAGAGGTCAACATAGGTTCTTCAAGGAGAGGTCCAAATATGACACTCTCAGAAACTCCTTCCAAAGAACAGCACAAGAATGGAACCACCTACCAGACACTACAGTTGGGGCCAGCTCCATAGAGGAGTTCAGGGCTAACCTCCAACAATAGGTTAGCCACGCCAACCAGTGTAAATAGTTTTAAGGGTTGGCAACTGAATCAATATTGTTTTTGAAAAAATCATCTTTATACTCCTACAATTGCTTGACATTTTTTTTCTTTGTTTTGAAATTATGAACGACATGATCAACAAAATCGTGTGACGACAGCTTTAGGGGCGAAACAAGAAGGTCTAACGATTGTCCATTTTTTAAATAAATTAATCGTTTCATGTACGGTTTCCTTTCTATTTTTTGGGGGGATTATTTTTAAACTGGATAGTTATTTTTTATTCAAATTAAAAGGCTGTTTCCTGTACTTCACTCTGTAATGATCATTTATCAAACATTAAGTATATATTATATAGAAATACATCTATTTTGCTAATAGATACAACCTATGTGATAGAAAATGGCCTATATATATACAAGATGTACTTTAGTCGGAACTAACTTTCGTGACGTCATAGGTTAGGAATGTGGGGAAACCCCAGTGACGTCTTTGTAAACATTGCAGAATCTCCGTCAGGAAAATCTCCACGTACTCGAGATTTATCTGACTAATTTTAAATAAAAAGACATTCTTTTCACATTGCTGGGAACTGCACCGTTCAATACATAAACAATTATTCGGCAACCAACTGTAAATCGCCACCAACTTGAGAAACGCAGGGCAATGATTGTTTACTCTAAACAGTGTCATGAAATGAATGACGTGACGTAACAGTACTTGTGTGACGTAAACTATAGCAATTGTCTTTTTTTTTTTAAATAAATTAATCGTTTCATGTAAAGAAGCTGTACGGATTCCTATTTTTTGTTTGTTATTTTTAAACTGGATATTTATTTTTTATTCTAATTAATAGTCTATTTCCGGTCATTCTCTCCGATTGTCCATTCTATGCTGAAACTTAAAAACCACTTCCGGTTGGTATTGTTAGTATATTGATTCATCTCCTTACACACATGTTGCTGTTTAGCTCGCATCTTGCGATGCTCGCTATAAGAAGGTCATAGTAAGGATCTTTACCTTACATTATATACCCCATGTGTTTGTTGCATTGTGAGTCATCTTGAGACCTGATTGTTTAGGTACAAGTAATACAAAACTATCATATGATCACCTTGGCCCTTTAGCTTTGAATTCCCAGAATTAATTATATTTATGGTTGGTTTAAGGTTTATGATGTTTAATGCCACTTTCAACAATATTTCAGTTGTATTGTGGCGGTCGATTTTATTGGTGGAGGAAACTGGATTACCCAGAGAAAATACCAACCTGTCGCAAGTCACTGACAAACTTTATCACATAATGTTGTATCAAGTACACCTTGCCATGAACAGGGTTCGAACTCACAAATCTAGTGCTGATAGGCACTGATTGCACAGGTAGTTGTAAATCCAACTACTATACTATCAAGACGGTCCCTAATTATAAGTGAGATATATACGGTATTCTAACATGACCTCCTTCTTTCACTTTGTTAACAAACGAGCGAGTTATCCATTCGGTATAATCTCATTAGCACATGCACCGGTGAATGTGACTGACTTTTCCATTGGTAGCATAAATTGTCACCCGAATAATGCCAATAGAGGGCACAGTATTATTCGAGTTACATAAATTGTGTGCGACATTTTCTGCAAGCGTAAATATAAATTACCATCTTCCAATCAAAGTTTACTACCGTATTTGTACTCTTAGACATATCAGAATCGATATAAATCATGGAAGCCAGAATGTGTTTTGAGTTTTAACATGGATTGGCAGATATTAGTAAATTTTATCCCTCGCTTCTGGCTCGGAATAAAATACTAATATCCGCCAATCCATGTTAAAACTCCCAACACATTCTCGTTTCCATGATTTATTTCTTAAATAAAACGTTTTTGTCTTCTGAAAATTTTCAGTTTTAAGTTTTCATTTGTAGAGTAAAGAGTCTATGAGTCCAGAGGAACAAACTAAAGTATTGGAGAAGTGCAATAGAGAATCTTCAGCATTTTACGCAGCCTCTAGAGTGTGGAATGATGGGATTGTGCTTCCAGAAGATACAAGACGGGTAAATGATATATTATATACTAGCTCTGTTTAACAATCATTTTATTTTTGTATAATTCCATTTAACAGTCATTCTATAAAGGTTCTGACAGTGATGAATGAGTGTTGGAATGAAGTCGAGAGTATATTATATTGTAGTAGAGTGAAGAACCACTGAATATACAAAACTTGTTTAGATTGGTATTTTATTGGCTTGGTCTAAGGGGAGGTAAATTGTTATTTAACAGGATAGGAGTCAAGTCCAACCTCATTTTAGACCACCTATCTTTAGATACCACATTTATTTTGTCTTAAAGAAATAACTATTTTATTCTATTATAACATGTATAAAGATATTTACTTTCACTGTTTCTTTTCTTCTTCAGGTAATTAGACAGTGTCTGAGTATAACAACAGCCTACCTACCTATACCACCCACTCAAGTACCTGTGATAAGAATGTAGAAACTATTTATATAATTATATAATAAAGTATTTTTATAATAAAAAATAATAATTAAAATGATTTTATTTAAAAAAAAATATTTTTGATGTTGTGGTTTATTGGAAATTTTATCACAGGCATTCTGTTGTTTATTATTCTTGTTGGAAACAATGTTTGACTTTTGTAAATATTTCAATACTGCAGGGCAGCTATACTTGATTCTTTTTGTATTATCAGGGATGATATTTTTTTCAGTTTTTTAACTGATTTCAGCTATTTTCCTCTGACAAAAAATTCTGAAAGTTACAGGACACAGTCAGAAAAGGTTAAAAAGGGGACTCTTTGAAAGGGGGTGTAGATGGATTCAGTCAGAACAGGTTAAAAAGGGGACTCTTTGAAAGGGGGTGTAGATGGATTCAGCTATTTTTCATTGATTTTCAGTTATTGTATTTTCTAATCAGAATCATCCCTGTTGTATACATTATCAATGACAAAAATAGCTTGAATAAATCAACATATGATGTCATTTCATATACTTTAATGTTACATTTTCAACAAATTTTTCATCAATAAACTATATTGTGACATCTTGTCATAGATAAAAAATTTTTAATTTACAACAAATAGGACTAATAACTTCAGTAAGACAGGATATGTTTATAAATGAAAATGAGAGACTATTTAACATTACACTTCAACACAAATTAAAGTTAAGGAACAGGACTATTTTTCTTGCTGTTCTACATTTCACAGTTGCCATACTGCCTATTCTGATACACAAACAACAACACTATGGACACTAAGATAATTCCTGCAATATAAGGTGACAATTCTTATTCAGAAACAACACTACAAACCTCACTTAATTAGTGATTTTGATTTCATAATTTCAGTTTGCATGTTGTATATATTGCTTCGCTTGGATCCATATAATATTTTGTGGGTGACATCCCGGTCCATAAACTGCCATATGGCCCTCAGTGCCGTAAACTATTTGCTAAATATTTTTATTCTCATCACCATATATATACAGAGAAACATTAGAATATATGTACAATATATACAGAGTTTCATTTCATCTAATTTAATCAGGGGCACTCACTCATTATAGATAATTTTGATGAATTTATACAAATTAAACTTATAAACTTTTGTTTATTTTTTGATGACATAATCTCTTTAAAGCATACATCCTTTTAATAACATAATTAGGACCAACAATTATTATACCATCAAAGGGCCACTTTAATTTGTTGTTTAAGTCACACATACAATTCATTGTATAGTTAAGGAGTGATAATTAATGTTATGCCCCAGGCGTGACTATTCATTTTCTAATGAAGTGTGATAATTCATTTTATATCAGTTGTGTAACAGTAACAGGCCTAATACATTATGAAATAGCACTGAAAGTACCGGACTTCCATCACATTTACACAAGAGGCATTACATGTGTAAGCAGAGGTATAACTTGTTTTTTTAGAGAATCATAGTGTTAACTTACATGTTCACCAGAATAGATCATTTGTATGTACAATATATATAAGCCCAAAGTTGACCCTTGATTGGATACATTGAATGTTGCCAAGATATTCGCATACATATTTCACCAATCTTATTCGGTCTTATTTTTAATTTATACATTATGTCCTCGTAGATATAAATCTGTCAACAGTGTAACTAAAATTGTTATATACTTAAGATATAAATAATGAAAGCATCCATCAACTCATGTTAAACCTCAAAACACATTCTGGCTTCCATTATGATTTATTTCGATTCTAATATGTCCAACAGTACAAATACGGTAGTATACTAGTACTTTGATTGGAAGACGGTAATTTATATTTATGTTTGCGGACAATTTCGCATACAATTTATGCTGCCAAGTTCGAACAGACAATAATTCATCTACATGTACTTTTACGAGGGAAAGTTAGTGGTATTGTGTTTGCACGTTGCATATTATTAATGTTGGATATGTTGATTATTTTCAGTGTTAACAATCGTAAATAATTTTATTTTGTGATTTTATCACCTGGCTTAAATGTGTACCGCGCATGTGCTAATGAGATTTTATCATCGGGTTGATCGCTCGTTTGTTTGCAAAGCGGAAGAAGGACATCATCTTGGAATTTAGTATTTATTCATGCAAAATGAAATATTTAACTAACATCGATTTTTTTCACTGAAAAAAAACATGAATTTTCACTTTTAAATAGATATTATAGATCTAAGTGTTTGATATTGATCAAGTCTCTCGACGAGACGAATATTTTGTCATTATTTATTTTATGTATTTGTAGTCACGTCTTGTTGAACTAATTTATTCCTGTTTAAACAGAGACAGTTAAATATATAAGCTGTTTTTGATAACGACAAATTATACTTACCTAATATTAATATACTTTAATGCTCTAGTTTATATATTATTTAAAAATAGTTTTTTATGCATTATCTGTATGTCTCTTTAAATTTAAAACGACATTTCTACAAAGATTACATATGTAGTTATAAATCCAACTACCATGCGATCATATGGTAGCTGGATTTACAACTACCGATTCAATCAGTGCCTATCACCATTAAATTTGTGAGGTCGAATCCCGCTCATGGCGAGGTGTACTCGATACAACATTATATGATAAAGTTGGTCTGCGACTTGCAGCAGGTCGGTGTTTTATCCGGGTAGTCGGGTTTTCGCCATCAATAAAACTGATCGCCGCCCCGCGATATAACTAAAACATTTTTAAAGTGGCGTTAACACCATAAACATAACTATAACCCAAATACTATAACATATCAAACCATTCTCTTTAAACTTTCTAAAGAAATATCAAACTGAGTATGAAATATAAACAAGGAAATTCCAGTGATTTTACTGTATTATTACCACGTGCACGTGATGATACAATCTAGCAGAATTAATACATTAAAGGGGCATAAGCTACGATTTTGACCCAAAAAAATATATGCTTCGGAAATTGGTAAATAGCTTTAAAATGATGAAATAAAGGTAAATATTTCACATTAAATAGCTTATCGAACCATGCACTTTCCGCCTTTTGAGAACGAAAAATACCATCGATTACTTATTTGCTTGCAAGCAAATAATTTGACCTCGCTTTTACCGTATACAATGGATTACACCCATGGTGGCGCTCGTGTACTATCAGTTATTCCTTCGGAACGTTTGCGGAAATGCTCGGACGTCTTCCTAACTTATCAGGTTTCAGGATGGCTAATCGTCGTACTTTAAGGTAGCCCTTTTCACAAAAATTCGTAACTTTAATCCTAAACTTTTCACTTAAGATTATCCTACGACAATTCCTAAGTTCTTTACACAAAGATTATCTTACGACAAATTTTAATCTTACGACTAAAATTACACTTACGATAAAAATTCTTCCTTGGGTGTACTCGATACAACATTATGTGATAAAGCTTGTCAGTGATTTGCGACAGGTTAATGGTTTTCTCCGAGTACTCAAGTTTTCTCCACCA
>MJUT01007509.1:148091-179638 GCA_002080005.1 Gigantidas platifrons
AATAACTGCTATTGCTCTTAGATAAACACAAGGACCCATTTTACTATGATAATAACTGCTATTCCTCTTAGATAAACACAAGAACCCATTCTACTATGATAATAACTGCTATTGCTCTTAGATAAACACAAGGACCCATTCTACTATGATAATAACTGCTATTCCTCTTAGATAAATACAAGGACCCATTCTACTATGATAATAACTGCTATTGCTCTTAGATAAACACAAGGACCCATTATACTATGATAATAACTGCTATTCCTCTTAGATAAATACAAGGACCCATTCTACTATGATAATAACTGCTTGCTGTAGATACCACTTTGGTATCTTCACATCTCTTGCGCCTTTTGCATAACAGACTCAATCCTGTTTACTCGCTCATATTAAAAACATGGATGAATATGGAACATAATACCCCCTTTTTTGACAATACCTCAAAATTCAAAGCATTTCACTACACTGCATAGTTTATGTATATTCTTGAATAAATAAATTATATATGTATATATTTAATCATACTGTCATTTATTGTTTTTGTATATATTATTTGTAATTGATTGTTTTTATTTCATTGTATTGATTTATATGCCCTTATGGGCCGATAATTCGTTAATAAACTATCTCTCTCTCTATATATATATATAATAAAAATTAGAATTAAAACAGAATTCTGGAACTTCAATCACATTTTATATAAAATGTGATTGAAGTTCATAAAATGTGATTGAAGTTCCAGAATTCTGTTTTAATTCTAATGTTTATTATATTCATCAATCGCACGGCTATATTAACATTTTACATATATATATATATTATACTTTACGTTTTTATTTTCCCTATTTGTCTTTGTTAGCGCAGCCGGTCAATATAACGTTATATGGACCGGCAATGAACTGCCTCGTTTTCGAGTCTTTATTTCGGGAGATAATTGGGCTTATTTTTGGACGCGAAGTATAATATAACAAATAGTTCACGGCACTTCGGGCCATATGGCAGTTTATGGACCGGTCTGTCACCCACAAAATACTATATGGACCTCAGCTTCGCTTCGATCCATATAATATTTTGTGGGTGACATCCCGGTCCATAAACTGCCATATGGCCCTCAGTGCCGTGAAATATTTGTTAAATATAACAAACTTTTTGAAGCTGTGATTTCGCTTAAAAAAGAGCTGTTGAATTTACATTTCCAATCAAGGTTAACCATAACAGTAAACATGTAACTTGATCTAACTCCTTCTTTTTACGTATCAGTCTAACTCAAGAATATTGTATTTCCTATTAAAAAGTAATACATTTTATTGAAAATATCATCTTCCTGAATTTAAGAAAGATGAATATATTATTACCTATCAGTTTTCAATGTATAGTCACGGAAAATATAAGAGGGTCCCAACAGGGAAACAAGGGAAATAACTATAATATCACTTAATGGATACTGAATGAAAGGGTCTACATGGGGAGCAAGGTTTGACAAGATATTGTATATCTATTAGATACAACTGTAACTGCGAAGGGAAAGGATTGGCTAAAAATATTACTAATGTATTACATGTAGTTACAAGTCTTGATAAGAGGATCTAATCGGGAAGGCAAAGGTTGACAATAACTATCTCTATAGTACCAAATATAAACGAACTCAATCTAATTAAAATTAGATCTCCGCACTTGCTTCTTACAGATAGATAATAGGGAGTAAATGCGGAGAATCTAATTACGGGAATGTGTCGACTTCAACTTCAAATAAACGACTGGTTGTAGTAAAGATTCCATTTCAAGGGGATTTTTAAGCTATGATATTCGAATCCATGCAGCGTTTTAATTGCAGGGACAAACTCTTCTATTATTTTATAGTTTAACATGAAAATGTGCAAAATTATCTACGTGTATTTATCTAGGATTTTAGTCTATAAATAGACCTGACAGAGATCTAGCTAAGCTGCGTACCTGTGTATTTAAATTGTATGCCTTGAATAAAATTAAATTGTATGGTGCAGATATATATTACTTGTTGACGTGTTTACCTTTTACCGTGATGGTTATCTTACAAAAGTATATTTATGATTCATTTAACTTCGGGTCAATATCCTATACTTCTATGTCCGCTTACTAGGCCTTCTCCGTACGTGATCAACTTCATTTGTACAAATCTCTTCTTCCCAAGTGTCATCTCAACAAAGTTTGGTTCTATTTGGTTGAGGAGAGTTTTGTAGGAGGAAATTCAAATGTGAAAAGTTGACGACGACGAACGCCAAACTTGTGGTACTTAAAATCTCACTTAGTTGATAAATTGATATTGTACGGTCACGTGCACGAAATTTATCTGGAATCATCAGAAAATTAGGATGGAGCAAACAATTATCCAGAATTAATGATAATTAATTCAATACATGACCGCATCATTTCACTAAGAAGGGATATTTGGGTCCATAAAATAAGTTAAATCCGCCACTTGATATGTTGGTGCCTGTACTAAGCCAGACATGTTTCCTCTGTCTACAATTTTTATCCCCCCGCGATAGCGGTGAGGGGATATAGTAATAGCGGCCGTCTGTCCGTCTGTCTGTCTGTCGGTGAGGGGATATAGTAATAGCGACTGTCTGTCTGTCTGTCTGTCCATCCGTCACACTTTCTTGTTTACGCGATAACTTGAGTAAACATGGATAGACTTGAATAATTTTTTGCATGTGGCTTGTACTTATCATTATCTTTGATGGGTTCTGACATGGAAATATTTGAAGCAAGGGTTTTGGGGGAAAATTTTGATTTTTGGTTGAAAAATCAACAATTTTAAGAATTGTGTCTTGTTTACGCGATAACTTTAGTAAACATGGATAAATTTGAATATTTTTTGCGTGTAGCTTGTAAATATCATTATCTTGGATGGGTTCTTACATGGAAATATTTGAAGCAAGGGTTTTGGGGGAAAATCTTAATTTTTGGTTGAAAAATCAACAATTTTGAGAATTGAATCTTGTTTACGCGACAACTTGAGTAAACATGGATAGATTTGAATAATTTTTTGCATGTGGCTTGTAATTATCATTATATTGGATGGGTTCTAACATGGAAATATTTGAAGCAAGGGTTTTGGGGGAAAATGTTAGTTTTTGGTTGAAAAATCACCAATTTTGATAATTGTGTCTTGTTTACGTGATTAGTAAACATGGATAGATTTGAATAATCTTTGCATGTGGCTTGTAAGTATGTTATACATTAAGACTGTAAGGCTACTTTTATAAATATTTAAAACTAAATATTATGCAAGTGCGGGGGGATACGTCGCGCATTCATGCGCTAGGCGGTTCTTTTATTCTATTAAATGTTGGAATTGTTTTCAAGAGTGATATTTTTTGTTTTTCATTTTATTTTTGCAACATGCATTCAGACAGAGGGAAACCTGACCAGTTATCTCGAACCCCGGCCTTTGGTAGATCTTTGTTTGTGACACATGAGTCCTATCGGGACACGAACCCACGTTAGGCTTGTGGTCAGACGTCAAGGACATAAACCACTCGATCACCAAGACCCCCTACAGATATGTGCGAGTAATCCAAAATTGTAATATTGATTTCTTCTCTTGTCTTCCAGTGTATTTTTTTTAAAAAGAATACAAATAATTATGATGAACCTCCCAAAATGATACACCTTGAGATACAAGATGAAGAAAGACCCAGACACCGCTTAGAGGTCAAGAACAGAGGACATTTAGAAAATATAAGAGAAGGGTATTTATGTAATGCAAATAACGAATACAGAACACATCCAATTATCAAATTCTGACTGGTTCAGATCAGACAGGTTACTGAAATCAAGATTAAATCAACTAAGTTCAATTCAATGTTATAACTTCAAGATTCGGATGATATATATATATTATTTGACACACTATGAAATAACTGAAAAATTGCTGAGTTGGCGTTAAACAACAATCACTCACTCCATGAAATGGATCGTGACCACCTGTCTGGTCATGTCTAGTTTCCATTCTTTAATATTCTGCGTTTGTCATACATGTAGCATAATAGCCAATACAATCATCAATATATATTTTACTTTCCAACTTAGATCAAAAGCATTTATAGTAAATACATACACATGATGATAAGGAGAAATTTCTTCTCCTAAATATTTAAAAAGTCATTTGGCTTTCCAATCATTTAACTTTGAGCATACCCGCAGGGTTTCAGATAGGGTAAATTTTTATGTCATTGACCTAAAGATTTTTAGAAATGGCCTAAATTTTTAAAACTTATAGGACATGTTTTGGGTTACATTATTAAGGCATGACTGATATGGAATGCTGGTTTTAGGACAATTGTCCTGAACATGTCTGAGCATAGTAACCCGATGAAGGTTATTCCAGAAACGTGTCATGCACACTAAATAAGATATCTACAGTTGTTATTAGTCAAATTTACAATGTTTGTTTGTTTGTTTGTGTGTTTGTTTGTTTGTTTGTGTGTTTGATGGTGTTTAACAGTACCTTTCAACAATATTTCAGTTATATCGTGGCGGTAAGTTTTATTGGTGGAGGAAACCTGTCGCAAGTTGCTGAATCCACCGACCTGTCGCTAACTCGAATAATACTGCTCCCTCTATCGGCACTATCACTGGGCGACCAGCGGGAGTGTAATATAACGACTGGATTATTCGGGTTAACCTGTCGCAAGTTGCTGACAAATTTTATGACATAATGTTGTACATCTCGCCCTGATCGAGATTCAAATTTTACAATGATCTGTATCATAATAGTCCTTAATATAATACATTTAATTGTTACCGATTTACTATGCATTGCTTTCAGACCTTACATAACACACAACCTTTTGATAAGCCATGGAGACTTCCTGAAGACCTCTAACAAAGACAAAGAACTAAATCTCTACAGAATATTCCCCACCGGTGGGGGATATAATTACATCGGTGATATTGTTGCCTTGATAGTATGGTACTTTGTTGTGATTTTCATCATTGTATCGATCCTGGTAGGTATACTTGTTATAGTACTCACTGTCAACAATAACGAAGTCACGAATAATGTGTCAGAATTTCCGCAAAATATCGGATACTTGGTGGTATATGTCCAAAAGCCATGCGAGTGGTTTTTTACGTCAACGTAAATATCTTCGTTAATCTTATGTTCGACCCTGCTGCCAACCACCTTCCATGAGTGAACTTTGCTGCTACTATAAATTAAATATGTTTTTAAAGGGTTGATTAATTGGTGTTTAACGCCATCTTTAGCAGTATTTCAGCTATATCGTGGTGCTTTTTTGAAAGGGATGATTGATTTTTGGTGTGTTAACGCCACTTTCAGCAATATTTCAGCTATATCATGGCGACTAGTTTTAGTGTTGGAGGAAGCCGGAGTACCCGGAGAGAACCATCGAGAGACTCACTGAGCAGTTCTGTGTGTTTGACCCTAGGGAACCTTCACCAGTACACGGGCGAGGGGATAAACACAATAAAATGTTGTCAATATATTTGTCAGTAAGCACTGTTATTAATTACACCTGGCGTGGTCTTGTGAAAACATTTTTGTCAGTAAGCACTTTTATTTTATTACAGCTGGCATGTTACTGTGAGAACAAAATCGTAAACATAACCAATTCCATAGTATTATGTGTCATAATGATGTATCATATCATTGCTGTATATGCCGTCACAAAAAACAGAAAAAAGTTCCGACGAGCGTGTTACATTGCCGAGGTAAGTTGTTTTAGAACAGAGTGAGTGTCACCTCTGACAGCCATTGTTAAGATAAGTCTACTCTTCCCCTGGAAAACAAGTGGGTTATATACATACGACTGATATTGTGTTTAATTGGTCTGTATACTGTCATATGCTATATTGTCTGTGATCTTGAGAGATTTCCAGATTTATAGAATTAAAAAAGGGAATTATTACCCAGGCATATTACTTTCTATAATCAATATAAAATTTGATTACAAATTTACCTGAAATTGTTGAAAGATGATGAAGATAAGATTAGTAACAGCTGGACTGTTTCAAATGTGTTTTATGGCTGAAGTTTGAAATACAATCATTAAAACTATGGAAACCACATCAGGGGTTTATGTTGGAGCGAGAACAGAAGCTCCGGAGACCACATCAGTGGTTTATGTTGGATCGAGAACAGAAGCTCCGGAGACCACATCAGTGGTTTATGTTGAATCGAGAACAGAAGCTCCGGAGACCACATCAGTTGTTATGTTGGATCGAGAACAGAAGCTCTGGAGACCACATCAGTGTTTAAGTTGAATCGATAACAGAAGCTCCGGAGACCACATCAGTGGTTTATGTTGGATCGAGAACAGAAGCTCTGGAGACCACATCAGTGTGTATGTTGAATCGAGAACAGAAGCTCCGGAGACCACATCAGTTGTTATGTTGGATCGAGAACAGAAGCTCCGGAGACCACATCAGTGTTTATGTTGGATCGAGAACAGAAGCTCCGGAGACCACATCAGTGGTTTATGTTGGATCGAGAACAGAAGCTCCGGAGACCACATCATTGGTTTATGTTGGATCGAGAACAGAAGCCTCGGAGACCACATCAGTGGTTTATGTTGAATCGAGAACAGAAGCTCCGGAGACCACATCAGTGGTTTATGTTGGATCGAGAACAGAAGCCCCGGAGACCACATCAGTGGTTTATGTTGGATCGAGAACAGAAGCTCCGGAGACCACATCAGTTGTTTATGTTGGATCGAGAACAGAAGCTCAGGAGACCACATCAGTGGTTTATGTTGGATCGAGAACAGAAGCTCCGGAGACCACATCAGTGGTTTATGTTGAATCGAGAACAGAAGCTCCGGAGATCACATCAGTGTTTATGTTGTATCGAGAACAGAAGCTCCGGAGACCACATCAGTGGTTTATGTTGGATCGAGAACAGAAGATGGTATTCTGAACAAGAAATATTCAAACATTACATTACACTTCAGTATTCTGTTCTTGTGTATAAATATAAGCATAAAAATACAAGTAGCCATTAATATAAGACTAATGAATAATAAGTATTATTGATTCTTGGTTCACCATTTTGTATAAAATATAATCACAATAATTGATGTACTTTAATACATTCTGATTTATGGAGAAAAGTCATATTGGCGAATGTTTTTTTTTGTTTTTTTTTTTATTTATAATTTAGTAATTTTAAAACCACTTACTAGTATTCAGTAAGTGAGTAATTGAGTAATTGTTGTTTAACGCCAATTCAACAATTTTTCAGCTATATCATGGCGAGAATTCCGAGCCAACCAGCCTTTGCCCTTTCTCATTACTGCTGCGTGCTTAGCGGAGAAGCAACAAATACCAATTTTATATTCTTTGGTTGACCCGACCGGGACTCGAACCCACGATCTACCTCACTCGAGGCGAGCACGCTAACCATTACGCCACCGATGCGGTTTTATATTGAAGGCATTGTACAATAAGTTTACTTTCTTCCCTTCTAGACATCGGCAGATAAATATATGGGACTACAGAATTATTTTGTTGAAGTTACCATAGATAACGCATCTGAACAACATTTTATAAACAGCAGCCATAGACAGAAAATAATTACCACCTTATCAAATAAAAAAGGTTAGTATTTAATGTTCTCCTACTAACTGTGGGGCCGTTGTGGTCGTGATCGTGTGGTAGTTTGATTTACAACTACATATGCAATCAGTGCCTATCACCACTGATGTTCTGAGTTCGAATCTCGATCAGAGCGAGGTGTACAACAGTATGCCATAAAGTTTGTCAGTGACTTGAGACGGGTAGGTGGCTTTCTCTGGGTCCTCCGGGTTCTTCCACCAATAAAACTGACCACCTCAATATAGCTGAAATATTGTTGACAGTGGCATTAATCAATCAGTAATCCATTGACATACTTTAAAACCATATTCTGATCACAGATATTTTGTTTGTACAGCATTTTCTTTATCTTGTTCATTACTTCCAACAACAAAAAAACAAAAAACAAAAAACAGACCAAGGCCTACCTTTGATTATTTCTCTCCCATTTTATTTTTCAGAAAAAAGCATGTTGATGATGTTGTGTACCAAATCGTACTGGAGAAACAGAGTCATAGATCCTATCATTTGTTTGTCCGTCACGTCCGTTATCTCTTTTGTAGCAATATTTGTTCAGATTATAACACTATAGCTATTAAATCACCATGATAATCATTCCCAGGTCATAATCGAGTTGTTTCAAATAATTAACTTTTAGATTCAGATTAGACTTTTATTACACTCTGGCATTTTTAAGTCCCATGAGAATCGCCATCTTTTAAATGTCTACAAATAATCACGTTGTAGTATACATTAATATTGTTACAAGTCCCATGAGAATGCCATCTTTTAAATGTCTACAAATAATTACTAGTACATTAACGTAGACATTGTTACAAGTCCCATGAGAATCACTATCTTTTAAATGTCTACAAATAATTACATAGTAGACATTATTACAAGTCCCATGAGAATGGCATCTTTTAAATTTCTTCATATAAGTACATTGCCCTAGACATTGTTACAATTCTATGAGAATTGCCATCTTTTAAATGTCTACAAATAATTACATTGCAGGAGACATTATTACGGATATTGTGTTAACCGCCATGTTTTAAATATCTACAAATGATTACTTTGCATTAGACAGTGTTACCGGGTCCTGTGTAAACCGACATCTTTATAAATGTTTACAAATAATTTCTTTGCAGTAGACATCGTTACGTGTCCTGTGTGGAGTGCCATTTGTTAAATGTCTACAAATAGCTACTTTGCAGTAGACACGTAAATGGTCTTGTGTTAACCGCCATGTTTATAAATGACTACATAGAATTGCCAGTATATGCTTTTATTGATCACTTATCCGCCATAGGAATTAATGTCTACAGTTCATTATCGTTACAATATATTTGTAGATATATCAGTCTAGTACGTTTACAGCAATGTTTGGCTGACTGTGTTGTTATTTTGTAGATATATTAGTCTAGTACGTTTACAGCAATGTTTGGCTGACTGTGTTGTTATTTTGTAGATATATTAGTCTAGTATGTTTACAGCAATGTTTGGCTGACTGTGTTGTTATTTTGTAGATATATTAGTCTAGTAAGTTTACAGCAATGTTTGGCTGACTGTGTTGTTATTTTGTAGATATATTAGTCTAGTATGTTTACAGCAATGTTTGGCTGACTGTGTTGTTATTTTGTTATGTTTTATTTGTTATGTTATCATTCCATGTTAACTTGTACCCGATTGTTCATGTTTTTTTTCATCATTCCAATTTTGTGACATTTCTATTTATCAATTTACCTCACTGCCTTACAAAAATCGTTTTCACACATATCAAAAATATATAAAATATTTTATATGCATTCTTTATTTAGTGCAAATTTATATACAGAATTGTATGCTTGAAAAAAATATTTTATTTTTAGTCACAATAAAAATAAGATATTATGCATTGGTTATACATAATGTACAAGATCGTAAATGGCCTAGTTAAAATTGATGCCACTGACAGACTCGTACAACCATCACGACTGAGTCGAAACATGGGCCAACACGCCTTTCAGGTACCATTATGTAACACTGTTATAAGGAAGGAGTCATTCTACCCAAGAACCATCAGGAATTGGAACGCTCTGCCCATTGACACTGCCACTGCCAAGAGTCTTGAATCCTTCAAGACTCACTTACTTGATTAAATTAATCAAGTTGTTTTTACTTGCACATTTAATTTGTACAGCACTTTATTGTTAAGTTTTAAAAATTAAGTTTAAAATTGGCATGCGCACCAAAGTGGCAGTATCATCAGTGATTGGTGGAGGCCGCAAACTGGTAGAAGTAGAAGTACATGAACTGCAGTGCTGTAATGATTAACGTGTAAGCCTCTTGTGCAGTAAATCATGGGTTTGGGCCCAATCGGGTCAAGCAAATGATTATAAAATTGGTATTTCCTGCTTCTCCGCGAAACTCACAGAATTAAAGAGTAAGAGCAACGACTATTTGATTCGGAATCAGGATGATGTGCCCGAGTGGCGAGACATGTCTACCTGAGGACTGTTGTTTCAATGAGCTAGCACTTTGAAAATCCGACAAAGCGTATTGGTCTAGTACAAAGCGGCCATCATAACCACCTCATCGAATGTAACTTGTTCTCGCCTTGATATGGCTGATAAATTGTTCATTTGGCAATAATCACTCAGTTATACATTCATTGAAACAAATAACTTTCAGTATGTGAATTTACTCAAAAAAGAAAAAGAAAAAAAAATTTGTTTACTTTTTTGCTGATCTTTCATTGGAAGCCTTCTAATCTTACCACTTATCGTCACCATTTTTTTTTAAACTATTGATCTAGTGGGCTAGTTTGAAGCTAGCACACCAAAACTGTTAGCCCGCAATTTGCCAGTCCACAATTATAAGGCCTGTGTTCGGCCATTCATCTCGAGAATGCTTTAATTAAGAAATAAATCATGGAAGCCAGAATGTGTTGGGAGTTTTAACATGGATTGGCGGATATTAGTATTTTATCCCCAGCCAGTTCTAAAGAAGCGAGGGATAAATTTACTAATATCCGCCAATCCATGTTAAAACTCAAAACACATTCTGGCTTCCATGATTTATTTCGATTCTGATATGTCTAAGAGTACAAATACGGTAATTTATATTTACGTCTGCGGAAAATGTCGCACACAATGTATGCTGCCAATGGAAAAGTGAGTCACATTCACCGGCGCATGTACTAATGAGAATATACCGAATGGATAACTCGCTCGTTTGTTAACAAAGCGAAAGAAGGAGGTAATGTTAGAACTAATTATATATCTCACAAAATGGAATGAGGCATTGTAGTGACGACGATTTTCCTGTGATCTTTGTAACTTAATAAATCTTTTAACATATTCCTCGATAAAATATTTCGGTAAATGATAATAACTCAATTCGCAGACACCATATATATATACCTTTAGATATACAGAGCGATTAATGAGAAGCCCACCAGAATAAAAACTTGGTAAGACCCTATCCCTCTACTATTACTGGGGTATTTCTGTGGATAGTATATGGCATCACTGTGTCAGCTGTATTTCTGCGGATTGTATATGGCATCAGTATGTCACAAGAATATTTCTTTGGATATTATATGCCATCACTACTGGTATGTCACCAGTATATCTGTGGATAGTATATGGCATCAGTATGTCACCGAATTGTTGTGTTTGGTTATATTGTCTACTACTATTACATGTATATAATTATTACTTTCAACACTGTAACATTGTATGTAAAATACACTACAATATATAAAATATAATCCCCTAAAATAAATGGACAACTACGGTCACGGCTATGACTAATGACAACTTTAGTAACAAGTAAATCCAGAAGAGATGTATCCAGCGTCAATTCATTATTAGGCGAAAAACATTTATGTGATGTTCTTGTGGCAAGGATAATTTTGATTGGTTAACAATTTACTTCTAACACTTCATGGAAGCCATGCTGTGTATTTCATACGGCAAGAAAATCAATAATCGCTCTCTGTGACCTTTTTCCAAAGATACACGTATTTATGTTTTTCCTACAATAAGGACACTTATTAGTGTTAGAATATTCAGATAAAAATGTTATCAGTCTCGAGATGTTATATATCCCGTTTTAAAGGGCAGGGTTTAGTTAAACGGTGCTCAAAGCCGTTTAACAAAACCACTGTCCTTTGAGCCGAACCGTTTAACAAAACCACTGTCCTTTGAGCCGAACCGTTTAACAAAACCACTGCCCTTTAAAACGGGATATATAACATCTCGAGACTGATAACGAATAATATCTGTAAAAGAATTGGAAAAAGAGCTCTTTGTTTCCTAGTACCATCCATGCAAAACAAATATTCCAAGCCCACGGTGTATCCGATACAACATTATGTGATAAACTTTGTAAGTTTTTTGTAGTTACATAAAAATGGAAATTTTACGTATGCTAATTATGATGTTATTTTTTGTTACTTTTAAAAATGTGAATTAAAATTATATTTATTTGTTTTATCTTTAGTTCTTTTGCGATTTTCACTAACGCGATATCTCGGTAATGAAAAAAGTAAATCTAAAACAAAAGATACAACAAATTCTCAATTACGTCAAGATGTGGCCATACAGTCATAAAACTTTCCATTTCCAAACTTTAAAATCCACCTGTTATGTAAATCTATTGTCAAAACTCTCCATTCTCCGATACTAATACTCCAAAATCATCAGTGTTCTGATTGGTTGGTTCTTTTTCACGCATGACTGCAAATCCTGATACAATCTTATTCCATTAGTTCTCAAATTGCACGTGTCTTTAAAATTGGCGGGAATCATTCTATCGGAACACATTGTCTCACTTCATCTTGACCCGTCACCAAGTTATGGAGCTATCAGTGTGGGTTTTAGTTTGTCTTTTTGTAACTGGTAAGTAAAAAAATATGGGTTGTAGTGGATAATATGCCCCTATATATATATAGTCAAGCTGAGAAAATAAAGGCTCTATTATCCACTACAACGCACAATCCTCTTGAATACAAGCGAGGAAGATATAGGTATTTGTATATGGTGGGATAACGGTGCGAGAATGTCAATAAAATGCATCCAGAAAGCATATATGTGAGAACATATTTACAATGAATACTAATATGCACATGGGAATTCTACTAAACTTTACATGCATTCTGAATTATTTGTACATGCGATTCTATAACTATTATTTCAACTGTTCTGTTAACGTTAAATATGGTAATTTTATGTACAATGTGTTGAGGGCAAGTGTGGTATTATTCAGAACGAAATATAGATAACGTATGATCGATTTCCCAAACAAAAATTCGCGTTTTCCTGTCCAGAGTTTAAAAAAAAAGAGATATCTATATCATAATTTTTTTTTTATATGATTCCATGGTGAACGATTATCTATTAGAATCACTATTACTCTCCCTATGCTAATAAGGTTCATATTCCCCCTAGATAGTCGCGAAGACTCGACTCGTAGATTAACACGTATTAAGGGCGTGTTCGACTTGCGATTTGATGAAAGAAAATCCATATTTGTATTCATGTTCATTATAGGCCTGTTTTTATATTCTCAAACTTGTTTATGGTTGAAAACAACCTGAAACATGTTTAAGATAGATAAAAAACGCAATGGTTGAAGAACAATACTTAAGAGAAATTTTCTAGTTTATTGATTATTTTTTAACAAAGTAAAATTGATTCTTCATTTACAAATAAAACAATTCAACTCTTAAACATATTGGTAATTAAAAAGGTTCGAACATATTCAACCGTGCTTCGATCTCGGTTAAGATGTTCTTTAACCATTTAACTGCATGGTTAAAACCACATCGAAAAAAAAAACGCTCAACCATAAAACAGTTTAAAACCAGGTTAATGGTTAAGAATTAAAAAACAGGCCTCAAAACACTTGTCAAGGATGTGCTCGACTTGCAAATTAAAAGAAAAAAAAAAACACAAAATTTGTCTTAAATGAATAAAAATTGTGATAAAAAAAACAATACAACAGCACATAGTCAAAATATTTTACATGAATATACTTTGTATAATATTAAAAGAAAGAAATACAAAACGGTTTGTGCAGAATTGGCATTCACCAAAGTCACCCTCGACAGAATGGTCACGAGTTTTTATAGAATTTGTAACTTTTCTTTATTTGCTATGCAGTTGGATTATTAAACTAGTTGGATTATTGCAATATTCAAAGAGTATGATAAAGGGTAAGAACTCCCATTGTTTATTTACTCACAAGTTGTAGTTTAATGCCTCAAAATTGTATCAGAACTGAGAAAAGTTGCAAAATGTTCGTCATATATAAAATGTTTTCAAGTTCAGAGGTATCTTTTCAACATTTTCAAATTAAACAACGCTATATATATATATATATATGCTGGAAATGTCTAGCCTATGCCATTAACATCATGTTGTGCTATTTATTTTTACAATTTTTTATTTATAACAAACGATCTGAATTATATAAAAAATTATGTTGAATCATGAAAAACTGGAATCGTCATCTTATATAAATATCAACTAACTCTTATTTTTTGTTTGTTATTCATTTTTATTTTCAACCTCATCGGTGGTGTAATGGTTAGTGTGCTCGCCTCGAGTGTGGTAGATTGTGGATTCGAGCCCCGATCGGGTCAAACCAAAGACTATAAAATTGGTATTTGTTGCTTCTCCGCTAAGCACGCAGCATTAAGGAGAAAGAGCAAAGACTGGCTGACTCGGAATCCGGGTAGTGGGCGACATGCCTATCCGCGGACAGTTGTTTCAGTGAGCTGGCACTATAAAAATCCAACTCGACATGTTGGTCTAGTACAAAGTGTACTTCATCAACATTTCATTGAAAATTAACTTGTTCTCGCCATGATATAGTTGAAATAATATAATTGCTGAGTTGGCTGGCGTTAAACAACAAACTCACTCAATTTTGTTTTCAACTAAAATATTGAATTACACTTTGAAATTTGGATAAAAACAGATTGACATATCGAGTGCACCCTTTGATATTTATAATTGTTATAATGAACCTTTAATAAATAGAAATGTAGAAATGTAACAGTACATAAACAACATGTTTACATTGTGATACTTTGTACACAACATCTTTACATTGTGATACTTTGTACATCATTAACGTTCACTATAACATTTTACAGGTTGTGTCCGATTTGTAATTTGATAAAAGAAAAAAACACATAAATTTATTTTAAAGGAAGAAAAATTGTAGAAATATAACAGCACATGGTCAGAATAATTTTACATGCGGCTACTGTGTACAACACCTTAAACGAAATATATATAAAACGTTGTGTGCAGTTGTCAATTCCCAAAGTCACATTTGACAAAAAAATTGTCATATTTGGCTTTTATGAAATCTGTAATTTTTGCTTTATTTGCTCTAAAGTTGGATTTTATTATAAAAAGAGTGCAACTCAAGGTTAGGAACTCTCATTAAGTTTACGGTTCATTACAACAGTATCGAAGATGCGCTCGATATGTTCACAAAGACATCATTCACTACTAATCGTGGATAGTAAAGTTTTCGGATTTTCATTCTTTTAATGTTGTATGTAGTATCCTAATGTCAAACATCTGAATTTTGTGCCATTAAATTTCGATAGTTTTCATTCATTTCACCCCTTTTATCAAATTGCAATCGAACACACCTGTGATAAGTGTTATGATGTATCTTCATCAGTTAGCTCTAATTCTATTTCGATTGGTACATGCTTCATTTTTCTACCGAGTATAAATGGTTTATATTGATAACATCCACTCATCATTTTCACAATTTTGACTGAGCAGCTTCTTACCTTGGAGTAAACAACAAAAGCTGATTGATTCACCTACATCATTCTATTTCCTTTCAGTATCTGCCATAGACCAGAGAAAATTGAATCGTATTCTGCAGCGTTTAGAAGATCAGCTGCAACATGCTTACTCAAATAAACGCAACCCAACTAACTATCGTGATGTGTACCCAACTAACCCCGAGTTAAAACGCTGGAACGATTTCTTACAACGTAAAGAAAATGTAATGAGAGCTGGTCCTAGCAGTACTAGTGATCCTAGCAGTCATAGTGATCCTAGCGGTACTAGTGCCCCTAGCAGTACTAGTGCTTCAGGTAATCGAAGACAACAAGCCACAATTAGTCCTCCAGTTTACCCAGGACAACAAAACCAATCGGTTACACATTTGACAAAAATGGATATGGAAGACAGGATAAAGAAATACTGGGAATTTAAGTGTCCAACTTTCGAGTTGGTTTTGTTGGATTTTTTCAAAGGATTTCCTGATATTACAGATATGAGCTGTAAGTTTTATTATAGTCTTAAAAAAAGGTTAACTATAATTGTAAAAAATAAAAAAAAATTCAAACAAATCAATTTCTATAATTTTAAGCCTTGTAGAATCATAATTTAGTAAATTAAAGTAATTGGATATTAAAACGACATGCGATTTGAGTGTAGCTANNNTTTTTTTTTTTTTTTTTTTTTTTTTGCTTTCGGTATGTTTGACACGTGTTTTTGCATATATGTAAGTTTAAAGTGCAAGACAATTTCTAAAATATTTCATCACTGTATTTATCAAATATGAAACTATATTTGTAGCCAACCTCACCATACACCCCAGCGAATTTATTCACAACATAACTAAAGCAGTTAAAACGTACCAATATCTGAAGAATGGCCGTCTAGCTTTGCTACAGTGGATGGAAGATACAGCTCGATACATTGTGACCAGAAAACATGTTTGTCCAGCAACGAAGTTTCAGCATGCTATCATATGTAAGTCTTAACCACATCAGTAGTGTATTGCATAGCATTGTCGCTTCAAGTGAAGTAGATCGTGGGTTCGATTCCCGGTCAGACCGAACCAAAGACTATAAAGTTGGTAAAGCACGCATCGTTAAGGAGTAAGATCAAAAACTGGCTGTCTCGGAATCGTGATATGTCCGAGTAGAGGAGCATCACTATATGCTGACTGAAAAAATCCAACCAAGGTGTTGATCTAGTTGAATGATAACCACATCATAATTTGTTCTCGCCATAGCAAAGCTTCAAAATTGCTGAGTTGGCATTAAACAACAATCATTCCCTCACTCCGCCATATCAAAGCTCTGGAGTGTTTCTATTTATAGATAACGTGTCACTAATATGTATTACAGATAACTTTTATGTGAATGTTTGTGAGATTATAGTTAAACTTAGTTGTATCTTCTTGTTTGCTTTGGCGTTACACCAAGGACTATATAAATCTGTGGTTACACTAACATCTAAACATATCACGTTTGGGGTCATGCATATAGCCTTTCATTCATCATTAATCGTCAATTCCTATGTTAGACCGTTAAATATATCGACCAATCAGACAATAGCTTTTGGGGTGTACTGGCCCCAATGCCATAAAACCTTTTCTTTGCTGAGCAAACTTTTTTTTGCTCAAATCTGTGTTCTCGGCCAATCAAATTTTAGTGTTTCCTTATTTGAGAATATTTTCAGACTTAAGTAAATTCTCAAGTTTTATGGCGCCGGGGCCTGTACTTTGATAAATTTACCCTTGTACTCACAGCCAGTGAAAAAGGCTTATGTTGTTTTTGTGTTAGAAAAATTAGTATATCTATATAAATGACCTGCCAGAATACTTTAACCTCCAGCAAGCTAAGGCTGTTTGCTGATGACAGCATTATTTATAGAACCATCACATCAGCAAACGACTGTGAGGCACTACAGAATGACCTCAATGCAGCAGCCAGATGGGAGAGCGACTGGTTGATGGCTTCCCATCCAGACAAGTGCAATGTCCTTACTGTTACACAAAAGAAACATCCCTTTAAACATGATTATATACTTCATAACCACACACTTGAACTTGTCACTTCAGCAAAATATCTGGTCATCACACTTCAGTCAAACTTAATATGGTCACAACACACAAATAATATTGTCGCAAATGGTAACAAACAACTAGGCTTCCTGAAAAGAAATCTGAAAATAGCAGACGAAAACATCAAGAGTCGGGCATATCTCTCTCTCGTCAGACCCAAATTAGAATACTCGTGCTCTGTCTGGGACCTTCACACATCAGAACAGATAAACAAAATTGAGATGGTCCAGAGACGAGCAGCGAGATATGCCTCTAACCGCTATCACAATACCAGCAGTGTAAATGATATGCATACCACCCTAAATTGGAAAACACTACAGGAACGAGACAAAAGTTTAGGATTACCATGTTCTATAAAATTGTTCACAACCTTGTAGCAATACCAACATCAATCCTTGTACCAACAGATCACAGAAAACGCAAAAACCACAACTTCACATACAGGCAAATTTGGGTTCTTAAAGACAGCTACAAAATTTCATTTTTCCCATACACCATAATTCAATGGAACGCTCTGCCATCTAACGTCGTAAACGCCACCACAGTAGACACCTTTAGAGATCAGTTGACTCCAGCTGTTCTCTATACCCTACAGTAAATCCAATATCACCCATTGTACATAGTTTTAATCACTTATTTGTTTGTTATTTTGGCACTTTATATCATGTATAATTTGTAAATAATTCAATTAGTCAAGTCCACGCTGCGCAAAACAGTAGTGATTATCAAAAATTGATAGAGGACTGTATACCTAAAGAAGAAGAGGAAGCAGTTTGATGCTGCCTTGATTTTAAATGTACTATAATTGTGTGAATGTACTGACTATTCTAAACTAAGGTTCTCTTTCCTTGGGCATGGGTAACCTTGGCCACTTTTGGTTATCATGTATCTATCATGTACATATCTATGTATGAGTTGACTACTCTATATAAATTTGAATGTGCAATTCACATAAAAACATGTTTGTGAATGTGTTGAAGGGGCTGCCTTCTCTATATTTTTGGCGATGATCTACTTAATACAATGGTAACACATCACAAACACTGTAGATAAATAGCATGTGAATATATACATGTGTATTGTTATATGTATAATAATATGTATACAATATTTTCTCCAAAACATTTTGAGGAAAGGAGAACTATTTTCTTCTGTGATTAAAAGATTTCAGTGTTACCTGATAAAACACCGTATATATTTATTGAAACAGATGTGATACGGAGAGAGTTGCACCTCCAAATGAAAAAGGAAAATGGTACATTGTACAGTAACATGGCAACAGTGTTGAAGAACAACAATAAATATGATGAACTATTACTTCAAGACATTATCAAAGCTTTATATAGCCAGACATTTGCAGAATTGGTACTCGAATTGGAACGTCGGGAATTCCCAGGTAAGTCATCAACATGTACTCGACTTAGAACGTCGGGAATTCCCAGGTAAGTCATCAACATGTACTCGACTTAGAACGTCGGGAATTCCCAGGTAAGCCATCAACATGTACTCGACTTAGAACGTCGGGAATTCCCAGGTAAGTCATCAACATGTACTCGACTTGGAACGTCGGGAATTCCCAGGTAAGTCATCAACATGTACTCGACTTAGAACGTCGGGAATTCCCAGGTAAGTCATCAACATGTACTCGACTTGCAACGTCGGGAATTTCCAAGCAAGTCATCAACTTGTACTCTACTTAGAACGTCGGGAATTCCAGTTAATTCATCATCTTGTATCCGATTTGGAACGTCGGGAATTCCCAGGTAAGTCATTAAATTGCACTTGACTTGGAACGTCTGGAATTCCCAAGTAAGTTATCAACTTGTATTTGATTTGGAACATTAAGAATTCCCAGGTAAGTCGTCAACTTGTACTTGATTTGGAATTCCCATGCACTCGACTTAGAACGTCAGGAATTGTTCCTGTTTGTCCTCAACTTTGAATGTTGTGAATTCGCAGGAAGGTTGTACTCGACTTGGAACGTCAGGAATTACAGATGAGTCATCAATTTGTACTCGTCTTCATGGTCTTGCAACATCCAGAATTACCAGATTAATCATCAACTTATACTTAACTTGAAACGTCTAGATTTCTAAGGCAAGTCATCTTCCACTTCATATGTTTGCACGTGGTGGAACATTATTCTCACCACCAGTGCACAAGTCTTAATGTATAGAGGGAGGAAGGGTAGATATTTACCATGTAAATCGACATGAATAATGGTTACCCTTGTATGACCCATATTTATAAACGTTATTGAGTCTAATTTTTTAATCATATTGCCTACGAAATCGCTACCAGATGACTATAGATAAATCTAGATAAAATTGAGAAGACATTATTTTGCTTCAGTAAAAAGGTTTCTTTAAATTTAAATTATTATTTATGAATAAACTGAACTTGTAAACAGCACTGATCAAGGTTTGAACCTTTACTTCAAGATAACACCATCTGTCATTAAGATTCAGGCATAACATTTCAAGAATCGTTGGGGGCCTGGGTGGCCCAATGAGTTAGGTCGTTGGATCTAACAACTCATACAAGCCTATCACCAATACGGCGTGGGTTCGCGCCCGGCTTTGTAAATTACAAAAAGGGTGCACTCAACTCGCAGCCGCAAGTGATAAAGTTTACCAGTTGCTTGCCCATGGTCGGTGGTTCTCTCCGGGTACTCCGGCTTCCTCCACCACTAAAACTGGTCGCCATGATATAGCTGAAATATTGTTGAAAGTGACGTTAAAACACCAAAAAAATCATCAAGAATCGTTAAATTACACATAAATATCCGTTTTATTGCTTTGAGACTATATCAGTCAAACACTGTCTTACTATTTCAGAACTGGATGGCTTTCTTGAAACTTTGTACATGCGTGGTATATCATCCTATTTGAAGTCGGGCTATTTCCCGGATGAAACAGAACTTGCCGGAATATTTAATCAAGCTGCTTCCATCTATACAAGACCATTTAGATGTACTAAAAGGGATGAAGTAGTCCGATCACACAAGAGGGTTATTGAATACATATTAGCTACGTGAGTAATTATGGCCGAAATCTTCGACAAAACTATTTTACATGAGTAATTATTGCCGAAAGTTTGGACAAAACTACTTTGATAAAAACAAACGTGAGCCATCACTATAAAAACTCAACTCTGCTTGTTTGTCTAGTACAATATGGCCATGATAACCACCATCACATACAACTTGTTCCTGTCTTGATCTAGCTGAAAAAATTGTTCACTCGCATGTATTTTCCAAAAGCTATTGTTTTTTTATTCCCTTCACATCGGTAGTAGCCTGGATGCTATGTACATCCATAAATCGTGGAATCATTTTAATATTTATTGTATTGGCGTATGGGGTCAACCAATCTAATTTAAATTATATCTCGGCACTCTAGCTCATTTTTTGTTTGGCTTGGCCTATGGGGATCAATGTGTTTCATACTAACATTTTTAATGTTATATCTATCTACAGTTATAACCAACAATCAAACCACCTGGCGTCTAAGATCTTCCCCATTCTAGAAGAGAAATTTAGAGAACATTTCCCTGGTAGTTCAATGAACCTTGAATTACACCACAATCTGTCTACTGTTATTCACAAGTATGCCGACTCAGTACTCAATGTGATGAAGTCGTATTACAACAGAATTGAGGACATGAACAACATCCATGACTTATTTAAAGATAGTCTTGGTAAGTATAGAGTGCAAGCTTCCTGTATTGGTGTGTTACATATTTTCTATGATGTGAATATAATAACATTGCATTTTCTAATCTTATAAAAAGAAAGTTGAAACAATTCCACCAATCTGAACAAAACAATCAACTTTCACCACAAATCACTGAACTAATCAAATCCAGGTCTTGACTTAGGACAAACATGTGGCCAGGTTAAACCGGTTTGCTGTGTTTATTCACTGTCTATTAGAGTGGTCATACATGTAAAGCAGTACAAAAGCTGGAATCCATGCCCCCCCCACCCAAAAAAAAAACAGAAAAACAAAAACAAGCATTATACACACACAAGTCAAACATTGTTAATTCTATTTGAAAATGTTCTGTAATTACCAAATTGAAAGTTAATCAAATTATTTTGTTACATAGATATGTCACAGATGCACACCATAATGAAGATCCAAGAAGCTTTGAAATCTGGAGGTAATTAGTATTTATATTATTTGCAGTTAATAAGCATATGATGTGTTTGTCATCATATCATACCTTAGAAACCATTGGAAATACTTCATATATAAAAGCATATTTAATTTAGAAAACAAGTTAGGATAATGGGCTTATACAGTCCACATAAATAGACAATAGGTTATTCTTACTTAAATGCTTAATATGTAGATTACAAAGTATTTTGAAATACTTACTGTTACAAGATTCAAGATTCAAGATTTTATTAACAAGGCTCAGGCACAGTGTGCAACATGAGCATACAGTTATTATAACATAAATACATACATATGAAATAAGACAAAAACACAACAAGAACATTAACATTGGAGAAAAAAAAACAAAAAACATAGTGAATAGAAGTGATCACCTTAGTATCTAATGTACTAGAATAATTTACTGATTCCTTTCAAAAAGAATGATACACTTTTCAATAATTGAGAATTACACAAAGAGAAGATACCAGCCATTTTAGCTACACTACTATTTTGTACATAATATTTTGGAATATATTTGGATCTTAAACGTTGTATTTCGGTGTTATTACATATAAACAAGTAGTGATATTCATCGCCAATTACATCTTTTGAGCATTTTGTACACTTTCTATTTTCTCTTGTAATTTTTTGCCAACGTCCTGTTTCCATTGGTATTCTAATGTTACAAAGCCTGCATTTAGTTATATAGATTCTATACTTTTGTTCAAGGCGTAAAAGATACGGTTCTATACAAAACTCTTGCTTGAAAAGAGAATAAAAATGACCACGAGAGGAATTACCAATTTCTGAAGGCCAATTGTGTATGAATTGGTCAATAAGAATTTGTTTCACATGTGTTTTAATCCAAATTATATTTACAGGCATTTGGTTTCTAAAGATAAAACTTAGGCCAATATTATCCAAAATATTTTGTATATTTTTCACATATAAAGTCTGACTATTCTCATTTGCATACAACTTGAATAGAAGTTTATATATCTTAGAAGACAACTTTTCTGTAGTCATTAAACAACTCCAGAAACAGAGCATCCTGCATTTGATGTTAATGTCAAGAGGGTGTCTACCCAACTCACCATATACTAAACAATTTGGAGTTGTAACTCTTACACCCAAAATTCTTTTTAAAAATTGTAAATGTACTTTTTCAATATTGTCATTCTTACCAACACCCCAGACTTCACTCCCATACAATAGGATAGGAGCAACAAGCGAGTCAAAAATGTTCAACTGTAAATCAATAGGCAGTTGCAGGTTTCTAATTTTATAAAGTGTTACAAAGTGTTGTACTTTTAGTTCTAGAAAAATGAACATGAAGTTGGCAAATTTTAGACGTAGTTGTCTAACAGACTATTAACATACTAATGGCAAGGATTTATATAGTAGGATGGGAACGAATACTATTGTGACCGTTACTGACAGAAATATTTTTAATTGGAAAGTATCCAATGTCTCGTCTACTGAAATACAACACAAACTTCTTATATTGATCCTTCCATATATAGACGACTTCTTGTCACTGTAAAACCCTAGTTATAGAGGTCAGTTGCCTCTTATATTTGCCGGTGGAATCGAGACATAAAAAATGGGTACCTGTAAAATGCGAAACGAAAACGAAACGAAACGAAATAAATCGAAACGAAATTGACCGAAACGAAACGAAACGGAATAATACAAAATGAAATAAACCATATTTTGACGAAACAATTAAATGAAAAAAATAGAAAAAGTGTCATTTAAACGTAGAAAAATATAGTTCATTATTTCCCAGGTTATATTAAAAAATCGTTCTTCATCTAGCAATGACGAAATGATTGATTCATCGATTGTTGACCCGGCTAAGCGCCACATCAGCTATACTGCGCCGAATGACGAAATGAAAATGACTTACTTGGGGGATATCTTCCTATATATACATGGTGATGTTCTGACAATCGGGGTCCTATTTTTGATTATCTGTCTGGCATAGGGTATACTTTTTGTCACAACTGTCTGAAAAGGGGTATAGGTTTTTGCTTGGTTTATTCTTCACACATTGGGGCTTAAAGAGACTTTAGTTAGACAACAGTCTTGAGATGGGGACTAAAATTGGCATCAGAATCAGTCTGTAAAGTGCTCGGGGTTCAGCGGCCCCGGAAGAACACCCCCATCATTTTGCAAGGTAGGCCGGAAACTATTACATGAGAATGCTTAATAGTGCCGCTTCGAAATAATTGCAAAATTTATCGTATGTATTTTTTCAGTTTTTACCTGTGAATTTTGTTTTCGTTGTTTTCTTAAAGTTTATCCCTTGCTAACGATGAGATAAACAACATATAATTCATATTCAAATATGCAACAAATTATGGCTTCTATTATTATAAGAAAGATTGTCGAGATAAATAGACATTTTAAGTCACAGTGACCATCTACTTCTGTACGCAGATGACAGTACTATTATGTTTTCTCATAAAAATCCTGAATTTATCTCTCAAAAACTTGGTCAAGAACTCGAATCCTGTAGTGAATGGCTTGTTGACAACAAACTTTCTCTCCACCTTGGTAAAACAGAATGCATTCTTTTTGGTCCAAAGAGAAAATTAAAAAATGTAACTGAATTTCAAATTAACTGTAATGGTCATATAATAAATTCACAAAATAGTGTTAAATATTTAGGCATTGACATTGATCAAAACCTGTCTGGCAAAAAAAACAGCTAACTCTATTATTAAAAAGGTTAATTCCCGGTTGAGGTTTATGTATAGAAAGGCAAATTGTCTATCTGCCGAAACGCGGAAAACTTTTAAGTATGGCACTTATTCAATGTCATTTTGATTATTCTTGTTCCTCCTGGTACGCTGGTATAACTCGTGCTTTAAAAAACAAACTGCAAGTGGCACAAAACAAAACAGTTAGATTCATCAAAAGCATGGGCCCAAGAACTAGTATAAAGCAAGCTGAATTATCTAGTCTAGGATTTTTAAATATTGAAAATAGAATAAAACAGCTTCGATTGAACCATGCTCATAAAATCTATTGTGATACATGTCCTTCTTATTTGAAAAATAATTTCATCAAAATTAATGAACATCATGCCCATAATACTAGATCAAGTCAGATTAATTATGTTACACCAAAAATTAAAGGCATAGAATCAACAACATTTTACTACAATGGAATCCATGATTGGAATTCTCTACCCGATTCGATCAAATCCATCAATGATTTGCAAAGATTTAAAAAAGAAGTGAAGTGCCACCTGATACATACCAGTGAAGAACGGGAAAGACGTGTCATATCATAATAATGACAATTATATATACATATATATTTTCATAGATAATGTACTTATTTTAAAATTAAATAATCCCTCTACCCGCTCATGTTGATCTTTTAATGTCCACTTGAACTTTAAGCTGATACTTATAAAGGACCCCATTGGAAATAAGCTGAATGGCTTTCATGGGCTATCCTTGGTGAGAAAGTTCTCAGCAGCTACAATTGGTGGATTGAATTTTCAGTTAAAGATGGCAGTTTTATGTTTTATTTTTAACTTAACGAGAAATTTTTAAACACTTGTGTATGATGTTGAAATTTTTAAACCTAAATATATTTTACCTTTAACAATCTGGCAAAAAGCCAACAGTATAATACACAACACGGTACACTCATCTTGCAAAACTACGTGTTAAATTTCTTTTTTAAGACTTGGGGACCGACCATTTAACTTGAAGGGGGAGGCAATGGCATTTTTTTCTACAAAATTTTCCGATTCTTAAGCTTGGAAGAAAAAAAGTAATTACGTGTAATTAAAAGTAATTAATTTTTATTAATTTGGATGGGTATATGTTAGAAACAAATATAACTTGTCATTTCACGCTGTTTGGTTAGGTTTTCAGTTCATATAGACGAAAAATCCCAAGTATTGTGTCTGATTCTTTTTTACTTCTTGCCAAGATTAAGAGGGAGGGGTCGCGCGCACTCCTCACAGCCCCTTCCTATGTGCATGTCCCCTCCCCTCTTCAAGTTAAATGGTTAAAAACTGAAATGAAAATACATATAATAAATAATTGAATAATTAAACAACGGACATTTTTGCAATTATTTCGGAGCGGCACTATTAAGCATTCTCAAGTAACAGTCCCCGTCCTACCTTACAAAATGGTGGATAGTTCTTCCGGGGCCGCTGGACGCCTTTACAGACTGATTATGATGCCAATTTTAGACCCCATCTAAGACTGTTGTCTGACTAAATTAAGCCTCTTTAAGCCCCAATTTGTGAAGAATAAACCAAGCAAACACCCATACCCCTTTTCAGACAGTTGTGACAAAAACATACCCTATGCCAGACAGATAATCAAAAATAGGACCCCGATTGTCAGAACATCACCATGTATATAGAAAGTTATCCCCCACGTAACAGTCATATCCATTTCGTCATTCAGCACAGTATAGCTGGAATATCACTGATGTGGCGCTTAGCCGAGTCAACAATCGATGAATCAATCATTTCGTCATTGCTAGATGAAGAACGATTTTTTTTAATATAACCTGGAAAACAATGAACTATCTTTTTCTACGCTTAAAAGATACTTTTTCTATTTTTTTTCATTTAATTGTTTCGCTAAAATATGGTTTATTTCATTTTGTATTATTCCGTTTCGTTTCGATTTATTTCGTTTCGTTTCGATTCGTTTCGCATTTTACAGGTACCCATAAAAAATACCACTTTGATCTATTTTTATTAATAATATACAAAAGGACAATTGTTCAAAACATTGACAAATGTGTTTTTACTTACCTATTGAAAACTTTTTTTATATTTATAATATGAGGTTTACAGTCCCAGTCGAAACCCTATCCTAAAGTCTGTTATAACAAAGACTTCATAAATATGGGAATTGCCTTCATTAAATGTCAAATAATTTGTTCAAGGATAGTTCCTACCTGAAGTCATCTTGCAAAATGAATTGGTTGATGATTAGGGATTTTTTATGTTGTAATTGCTTCTATTGTCATTTTAAATTGTGCTCCCTTTGGACTGCTCTGTAATGTATATCAACTTGTTATAATGAATTCACTTCAGTGTCATGTATGAATCAGAATAAACATATCCTGTTGAACAAGATACTCCCATTCCTTTATAGGAGTTCCTGTTGCTCGATTTTTTCTTATTTTCCTTTTTGATTTTATGATTTACTAACTACACATAAAACATTTGAGGTATAGGTGATAGTCTTGAGACAATATGTTTTGTTTTGTTTTTTTCTAATGAAGTGCAGTGCCGTCTTAACACACCTTGGACTAAGATGCAGTATCCCAAGGACCCCACAAGCTTAAGGGCCCATGCTAATGCATGTATCTTATGTACGGCATTTAAAAAAAAGATTAAACACTGAATTTGTTGTTATTCACATTTACTGTTTTATTCCTTTGAGTAATTGTGTATGTGTGGGGTCCAGTGCACTGCTTTGCCGGGCCTATAATGCTGTTAAGATGACCCTGATGAAGTGTTCTAATTGTTGTTAAAATTATTCCAGGAGGTACAGATCCAGGAAAACACTGGGTGAATGAAGTGAAATCTGTATTGTATGAGTAAGTACCTGCCCATGCAGTCACCTTTATTCAAAGGTCACATTTTTCCTGTCCTGTCATAGAAAATTACATATGAATTGAACCTCTTTTAAGAGGTCACCTGTCTTGTAAAGCCATTTTTTTCTTCGTTCCAACATGTGACCTCTTAATACAGGTTTAACTGCATAATTATTTATTAGTGATTATTTTGTTAAAACGACAGAATACGTGAAAGGGGAGGTAATGCCATCTTTCCTTCATAAAAAAAAGTAGTGTTTGAGTGAAAAAAAAATTAAATTAGAAGAAAAGCTGCAGACCTTGTGACAAACCAAGAGAAGTAACTAAGATCTGAATGCCTAAATATATGTTGGAAAACGAAATGTGGCAATTAAATAATGAATTTGTTCTTTTATAACCGGTAAAACAGTGGAATATCAGTATATTAAGACTCATTTGGATGGTGTGATGCATTATACAAGACTTCAATGATCAAATACCCTTCATACATGAGGAGAAATATGACATTATATATCACATGCTTGTTATGTTGAGTGATTAGGTGTAAAATGTGAGTGGCACTCAATGTATATTTATATAAAAAGATCATATCCCATTATTTTTGAAGATCTTTAATAGGTCGGGTATAGCACGTCTGTTTCGATGTTGAAAACGTTTATTAAGGTTGATGATATGCCTTAAGATCTACCTATATGCAGTGTCACTTGTAGCACTATAATGTCTATAGATGTTGGTAAAGAGACGTTTCCTTGTCCCATGATGACATTAAGTCCAAGTCATTTGTCTTCATACCAGTCCTTAAAAAGGGAGCCCATCAAAATGCAATATATTTACTGACTTGAAATGTCTTATCATTGAACATTTTCTTGGTATTTCTAATTTTCCTAAAATAAATTCGTGTTACATTTCCATTTCTTTTTTAATTTAATTTTAGTGGCCGTCGTGATCGTATGGTTTACAACTACCTGTGCAATCAGTGCCTATCACCACTGATGTTGTGAGTTCGAATCTCGTCAGGGCGAGGTGTACAACATTATGTGATAAACTTTGTCAGTGGTTTTCTCTGGTTACTCCCATTTCTTCCACCAATAAAACTGACCGCCACCATATAACTGAAATATTGTTGAAAGTGACGTTAAACACCATCAACCAAACATTTCTTGTGAAATACCGGTGTCGTATAGTAAACCTTCCGCATAGCAAACCTTCACCCGGAATGTTTACTATATAGTAAACATTCCCCTCGAAATATTTGCTATATAGTAAACCTCCCCCCCCCGGATATTTTACTATATAGTAAATATTCCCCGGAGGAAAATTTACTATATAGCAAACATTTCCCCATCCATAGGCAATCATCCCCCCTGGATATTTTGCTATATAGTAAATGTTCCCCCTTAATCCGGATAATTACTATTGATTCGGAATTTAGCACCTTAATCGTTTTAATTTTAATTGTTATATACCATTAATTATATCCGGTTATGATTAAAAGGTAAAAAAAATGTACGGAGCCATTTTGCAGTATTTTAGTAGGTAGGAAGGTTTACTGTGCGGAATAAATACTATATAGTAAACGTTCCCCCATGAGGGAAGGTTTACTATAGTAAATCTTCCGGGGGGTTAATCTACTATGGGGGAAGGTTTACTGTATGACACCGGTACTAGATCTACGATTCTAATTCTAATTCATTTACAAAGGTCCAATTCAAACCATTAATATATAAACCATTCTCAGTTACATTTCTCACTCTATCTAGTAAATACTGAACCAACTACTAGAATTCTAATTTAAATTTTAAGGTATAAATTTGTAAAAATCTTTCTTTTTGAGCATCTTTATAAGTTTATTTTCTTTTTACCATAATTACAAAATGTCTGAACTAAAGTCATCATCCTATATTTTTGATAAACATAATCCTTTGATCTTTGTATTATCCTTTCTATTGTTCAATTGTCAATATAATTAATCACAAATAAAGTCTAATTGTATAGGACCCGTCGTGGTCGTGAGCGTATTGTAGTTGGATTTATAACTACCTATGCAATCATTGCCCATCACCACTAGATGGTGAATTCGAACCCCGTTCATGACGAGGTGTACTCGATACAGCATTATGTGATAAATTTTGTCAGTGACTTGCGATAAGTCGGTGGTTTTCTCTGTGTACTCTGGTTTCCTCCACCAATAAAACTGACCACCACAATATAACTGAAATATGGCGTTAAAACACCATAAACCAACCAAACGAACGAACCACTTAATGTTAATTATTTATAACCCGCCAATGCATTGAATGAAATCCTGGCCAGATCGCTCCCACTTCGTTGATTCAATAATGAAGATGCTCTAGTGTAAATTAGACATTTCTTTATAAATATGGACACTCAAAATTCCAAACCCGCATCAGTGATATAATGGTTAGCGTGTTCACCTCGAGTGACGTAGATCGTTGGTTCAAGTCATGGTCGGGCCAAACCCAATGACAATGAAATTAGTATTTACTGATTCTCCAATAAGCACCCAACATCATACAGTAAGATCAAAGACGTGGCTCAGGATCAGGATATACAGTAAGATCAAAGACTTGGCTCAGAATCAGGTTAATGTGTTGGAGTGGAGTGACATGTTTACCGCGGAAAGTTTCATAAAAATCCAACTGCGCATGTTGGTCTAGTCCATAGCAGACATCATCATCTTCTCACAATGTAACTTGTCACCATGTTATAGCTAAAAATAATTGTTCATTTGGCATTTAACAACAACCACTCACTCGAAATTTAAACATTTTGCCAAATGCTATCACATTGAAGCTTGAGCTTGATGATATTTCTCTTTTTTAGATTGAAGAAGTATGTAGTAGAACCAGCTAAAGTGGACATTCAAGAACTAATTAACAAACTGCAGAAACTAGTTGATGATTACATGTATACCTGAAATAGAACTAAGCCATCACAGCTGTCCAACATAAAGAAAAACAACATAAACAACCTTTAAATTATATTGACAGCCAGACTTTAGCAAATAAAGCAATGCTTACAGATGAAATTTTTCACCAAAAAATGTATGAATAGTGCTAAAAATTAAGTTGAATATATTAAAATGTGCCAAACAACAATTGTGTGTTTCGTTTTGTCTTTTTTTTTTGCTTGTTTATAAAATGTTGATTGAACTATTTGAAAATAAGAACTAATGGTGGACAAACCAATAAAGGGAAACAACTCCAGCTTTTGACAGATGTAAAATATTAATGCATTGATTTAAACATATTTTATTGTCAAATATATACAATGGGATTGAACACAAGTTTTACAACTTATATAAAGTTCTCTCCATTGAAATACACTCTTTAAAAACCAGACATCTTATAAGGTTGGTGCTTACTTGTAAGCTACTGAACCAAGGATTAAAGTGGTTAAGTTGAAGTCATCACTCCATCTAAAGTTTTACAATTGCCATCATTACTTGGATAACCGTTTAAGAATATATGACCTGTATCACAAATGATCACAGATATATATAATATTCTATTTGCCATAATGGCTATTCCGTCCATAACATCACTAGATTTGTAATAGGTAACATGACTGGTGTCATTAGTGGAGCAGGAACTGCCGATCCTTCAGGTCCACCTGATTTGTAATAGTAACATGACTGGTGTCATTAGTGGAGCAGGAACTGCCTATCCTTCAGGTCCACCTGATTTGTAATGGTAACATGGCTGGTGTCATTAGTGGAGCAGGAACTGCCGATCCTTCAGGTCCATCTGATTTGTAATAGGTAACATGACTGGTGTCATTAGTGGAGCAGGAACTGCCTATCCTTCAGGTCCACCTGATTTGTAATAGTAACATGACTGGTGTCATTAGTGGAACAGGAACTGCCTATCCTTCAGGTCCACCTGATTTGTAATGGTAACATGGCTGGTGTCATTAGTGGAGCAGGAACTGCCTATCCTTCAGGTCCATCTGATTTGTAATAGGAACATGACTGGTGTCATTAGTGGAGCAGGAACTGCCTATCCTTCAGGTCCACCTGATTTGTAATAGGAACATGACTGGTGTCATTAGTGGAGCAGGAACTGCCGATCCTGCAGGTCCACCTGATTTGTAATAGTAACATGACTGGTGTCATTAGTGGAGCAGGAACTGCCTATCCTTCGGGTCCACCTGATTTGTAATAGTAACATGGCTGGTGTCATTAGTGGAGCAGGAACTGCCTATCCTTCAGGTCCATCTGATTTGTAATAGTAACATGACTGGTGTCATTAGTGGAGCAGGAACTGCCGATCCTTCAGGTTCACCTGATTTGTAATAGTAACATGGCTGGTGTCATTA
>MJUT01007509.1:179742-202374 GCA_002080005.1 Gigantidas platifrons
TTTGTAATAGTAACATGGCTGGTGTCATTAGTGGAGAAGGAACTGCCGATCCTTCAGGTCCACCTGATTTGTAATTGTAACATGGCTGGTGTCATTAGTGGAGCAGGAACTGCCTATCCTTCAGGTCCACCTGATTTGTAATAGTAACATGACTGGTGTCATTAGTGGAGCAGGAACTGCAGATCCTTCAGGTCCACCTGATTTGTAATAGTAATATGGCTGGTGTCATTAGTGGAGCAGGAACTGCCTATCCTTCAGGTCCACCTGATTTGTAATAGTAACATGGCTGGTGTCATTCACCTGATTTGTAATAGTAACATGGCTGGTGTCATTAGTGGAGCAGGAACTGCCGATCCTTCAGGTCCACATGATTTGTAATAGTAACATGGCTGGTGTCATTAGTGGAGCAGGAACTGCCTATCCTTCAGGTCCATCTGATTTGTAATAGTAACATGGCTGGTGTCATTAGTGGAGCAGGAACTGCCTATCCTTCAGGTCCACCTGATTTGTAATTGTAACATGGCTGGTGTCATTAGTGGAGCAGGAACTGCCGATCCTTCAGGTCCACCTGATTTCTAATAGTAACATGGCTGGTGTCATTAGTGGAGCAGGAACTGCCGATCCTTCAGGTCCACCTGATTTGTAATAGTAACATGACTGGTGTCATTAGTGGAGCAGGAACTGCCTATCCTTCAGGTCCACCTGATTTGTAATAGGAACATGACTGGTGTCATTAGTGGAGCAGGAAATGCCGATCCTTCAGGTCCACCTGATTTGTAATAGTAACATGACTGGTGTCATTAGTGGAGCAGGAACTGCCGATCCTTCAGGTCCACCTGATTGGTAATAGGAACATGACTGGTGTCATTAGTGGAGCAGGAACTGCCGATCCTTCAGGTCCATCTGATTTGTAATAGGAACATGACTGGTGTCATTAGTGGAGCAGGAACTGTCGATCCTTCAGGTCCACCTGATTTGTAATAGGTAACATGACTGGTGTCATTAGTGGAGCAGGAACTGCCGATCCTTCAGGTCCACCTGATTTGTAATGGTAACATGGCTGGTGTCATTAGTGGAGCAGGAACTGCCGATCCTTCAGGTCCACCTGATTTGTAATAGGTAACATGACTGGTGTCATTAGTGGAGCAGGAACTGCCTATCCTTCAAGTCCACCTGATTTCATCCCCGATTGTTTGTGTTGCTCAATCTTTAGTTTTCTGTGTAGTGTTTTGTAGATCGTTGTTTGTCATCTTTTTCTTTGGTCATTGTATTGTCTGTTCTTCGATTTATAGTCTAATTGCCCGCTTGTTATCTTTAAACTTGTCTTGTGGCCAAAGAGATACAAGCGAAGAAACTAAGGATTCGTTTGTTTAACTCGTAATGATCATATATCACAGAAGGCATTACACATTTGGTACAGTAACAAATCACCATTAGTGGATCCTAAAATGAAAACTCCACACAAATCTTAACTACTGTTTACATTTTATAAGTCTTTAGCAAAACGATTTTTCTAAGTGTAGAAAATCTAGAAGTGTGTAACTTTATCTGTCCCATCCAAAGTCAATGGTTGCAAAATATGGATGGCTTAAAGGTTGATAATTGTATTGCTTTTCTAACTCTAATAAAATAAACAAAACATGCCACATCATCAGAAGTTCTAATCTAAACAGAAAATCATAGAAACTGAAACAAAATCAATATTGTTAACAAACATGATGCTCCATCTCTTGACTTGGTACATGCCCTTCAATAAAGTGTGGGGCAGGGAGAACTCGACAGGAACAAGGGGATTGCCTATATCCCGCATTAATACAGGATATACATTGAAGCTCCGGCTATTGAGGAATTGCAACCATTACTGATATTCTGATCAATTAAATGGTGTATATCTTATATACGAGGAGCACCCAGATGGCGCCCCTCTAAATCCACACCTGGGAAAGTAGCCATACTTTATAAAATAAAACGTCGATATCAAATTTAGTGTTCACAACATGTTTCTGGAATAACCTTCATCAGAAATCTAAAGATTGAAAAGCCAAATAATTTAAATTTTTGGTAGCGATAAAACCAAAGGACATAAACAGGATGGCCAGAATCGGCTATGGTCAGATAACCTATGCCTGAGCGAGACTTTATTAGAAAAAAAAATATTGATCTATAATACTTTAAGGTGTTTAACTTTTTAATAGAAAAAGATTTCTCCTTAATGCTTAGTGCTCAGTCTTGGTTTGATATTGGTCGTATATATATTGAAATACTGAATCTAAAATTTTAAGGGGCCTGGGTGGCTCAATGAATTTGGTCGCTGGATCTAACAACTCGTACAAGCCTATCACCAATACGACGTGGGTTCGCGCCCGGCTTTGTAAATTACAAAAAAGGGTGCACTCGAATTGCAGCCGCAAGTGATAAAGTTTACCAGTTGCTTGCCCATGGTCGGTGGTTCTCTCCGGGTGCTCCAGCTTCCTCCACCACTAAAACTGGTCGCCATGATATAGCTGAAATATTGTTGAAAGTGGCGTTAAAACACCAAAAATCAAAAAATGAAATCTAAATTTTTAAGATGAGTACCCGCGAATTCAGAGATTTTTCGGGCACATACAGTTTGTATGCACATCTTCACATTTGATACATAATCTCTTTCTGTGTCTATCGGGACAAAAGTTAAAAAAAAAATAACAAAAAAGCAAAATTCAATGAAATATAACAAGAACTAGTTTGTATACATGCCCTTTTGAGCAGAGGAAGTCGGTCTATTCGTCACAGTAACGCAGTGTTACCGGAGATGCATGTAAAAATGTACAACAGCCATTATAACGACACAAAGAGGGGTGCGGTTGGCTCAATGAGTTAAGCTTGTATGAGTTGTTAGATCCAACGACCTATCACCAATACGGCGTGGGTTCGTGCCCGACTTTGTAAATTACAAAAAGGGTGCACTCGACTCGCAGCCGCAAGTGATAATCAAATCAAATGAACGACACAAAGTAGTACTTGATAACAGATCCTGTTTTATTAGCCTAAAAAGTAAATTCGTATTTTTTTTCTTATTGTAATGTAGAAATACTTGTGCATGTTACAATAGATACAAACTCACTATATATATTGTGTTCGTACAACTGTTTATAACATGTCGAGTCCGTCGCGTAAACCGAAGCAATACGAGACGCATGAAAGTAGTTCCAATGAAAGTACAGTCTGTATCACAATGATACAAGATGTTATCTAATGGTTTCTATAGAGTACATATTTAATTTGATATAAAAATGTATATTTGTGAGAGATAATCGGGGGCCTAGGTGAAAAAATAAATCTAAAAAAAAACGGAGAAAAAAAAAACAAAAAAAAAAACAACACAGAAAAAAAAAGTAAACGTCGGAGCATATTTAAAGAATTCAAAGAAATGCAATTAACGTTTGTGGCAAACTTTGGAAGCAAAAAAGTAGTTATTTGCGTAATAATTACCTTTACGGTATTTTGGAAAATGCCTTTGAATTTCGAAACATTTGAAAGTTAAAAAATCCGTTTTCATTTATTGATAAAATTTGAGACTGACTTTCTAATTTGTCATGTCCTCTCAATGGGCAACAAACAGCTTAATTCTGATCTTCATTTCTTCATTTGGTATGCTTAACCCCCCTTCCCTCCCNCCCCTCCCCCACACACACAACACACACACTTTTTACAGACATACCAGAAATGTGTGTACTATTTGCTGTGTGTTAATATGGTGAATTTTCTGTTATCTGACCTGTAGCTAGTAAACAACTTATATCAGTGGACTTTAGCATTTAGCATTTTTTATTTATCAACAAATGGAGATTATCACATGAACGTTTTTTTTTTTCGTGATGAGTTTTATTCCGTTTTTGATGTTTTGGAGTCACAATGGCCTTTTTAAATTTGTAACCTTCAAACTCCCTCCAAATTATCTGAGTTTGTATTATTGGACAGTCGACACGTGTCTTTCACATCAAATCAAAATCTACCCTAAGTCCATGAATACTAGATTTGTCCGAATTAATATATACATATATAAATATTTATATATTATACAGTGATATTATAAATAATAATAATAATAACACAATTATTCATTATATAAATTACCACAAAACATGCATTTATGAACTTAGACATTCTAAGTCACAAAAAATTCCATTGAGAAAAATATATGTACTTGAGCATTATGTGTTAAAAAAGGAAGTTGAGATCTGTGATAGAAATATTGAATATAACTAGACAATTTGCATATTATGTATATTTTTAATTATCAGTATTATCTTGCGTTATCTTTATGTGTCTTGGTGACATTTATAGGTGTAGTATATATGTCACAGGGTAATAATCATTATCTTATCAATATGATCAACATATCCAGATAAACACATATTCCATTATTATGCCTGAATTTATATTAAAAAAAAATCTTATAATTTTGATAAATAGACGAAACTAACGCAATAAATTGCCTCTGTTGCAATAGCAGATTAGCTTATTATTAACTACAGTTTAATACTAAAATGTAGATACCCTTCCACATCTATAATATATTCTGTTTTTTCATGATATATGATTTTTCCAAATATTTTTTTTACATTGTATTTGTTCTGTTTTGTCTTCTTTAATTATCCAACATTTGTAGAACATTTCTTTCTTTTGTGCATTTCTTAATTTGTTTTTTTAATATAAAATTGTGGATATTTCAGCGATTCCAGACACGTTTAAACTTTCTTTTCCTAGTTTACAATGTACATTATATATATTTGTACATTTTTTTACCTCTGTTTTTCGCTAAATGCATCAGTGGTGTATACATCTAAAATTATTCATATAATAAAGTTAAAAGTTTACAGGAAAATAAATACACTCTTATTATTAATTTTATGATATCTTAAAGAGGGAAGGATTGACCCCATAAAAGTAGTTTAACCCACACCTTTCTATTGAAGTACCTGTACCAAGCAGGGAAAGTGAGTGGACATGTACACATGTGTGTGTCAGGGGTATCAATTTTTTCCCTGTTTCTAAGAATTTTCGAAGGGATTTTGGAACTGTCCCGACAGTGTGGTATTTTTATTTTTCAATTTTTATTAAAACATTTATAGTACCGTAGTATGAATTAGGCATATGTTTTAAATTAGATTCTAAACCTTGTAGGTACTTCACATCTTTGTGACACTCTATTAGTAAATGGACAATACGTTATTAAGTTGTAAATATGTAATGAACCGTTATCTGTGTGTCTGGAGATATGTAAACATTGTATACCCCAAATATCTCCTAACCATTTTGTATATTACATAGAATTTGGTCAGTCAGTATAAGACAGGGAAGACTTCCTTACCCTGTTATATATAAACATATGTTTCTTGATTATTTCACTCGTACAGTGTTATTCTAAAGACGGTGAGTTTTTTTTTTATTTTATTAAAAAAAAAAATTATTGTATAAAAACAATAAATGTTAAAGTGAAATTAGAACATTATTCATTCTACATAATATAAGACAAACGTTGTACAATTCATTTCAATATACACTTCTGATTTTGTTTTCACCAAAATGGTAAATAAAAACCTACATATTAACGGATTGAGATTACAAGTAGGATATATCTGGCGTGTATTATATGAATTTGAGTGGTACTCCCTTTTCGTAGTTATATAGCTATGTAAGAACTTGCCATGAAAATTGTTCATACTAAATATTACTTCCGATAGTTTCCATTATAGAATTAGATGGTGCGTATATTTGAAATTCTTGATAAACTTAATTTACATTTATGATTTATGTTTCATTCTGGAAATGACCATTCCTTTATAATCGTACAAATATTATTAATGATTATGGGGTTTATATAAACGTCACTTTCAGCATTTATCTAGCTCTATCGCGTCTACAAGACTTATAATGGAACAGAAAAACATGACAGTTGTAAAAAAACGAAAAATGAAATCCACGGCCGCGTGTAAGTTTCATAAAACTTTGACTCTCAGTGTGGTGGATATAGGTGAGCGAATCCACGTCACTGGTGTTAAGCTTGTGATCAGAAGTCAATGACCTGAACCACTCGCCCACTGAAGCTCTCCATACAAATTCATATCTACAACACCAATGTGTCCTCTAAAAGTGGAGGGCCCGGGTGGCTCAATGAGTTACAAAAATGTAGGTAGTTGGACTACCCAACAACTCATACAAGCCAATCACCAATACGGTGTGGGTTCGCGCCCGGCTTTGTAAATTCCAAAAAAGGTGTACTAGACTCGCAACCGTAAGTGATAAAGTTTACCAGTTGCTTTCCCATGGTCGGTGGTTCTCTCCAGGTACTCCGACTTCTTCCACCACTAAAACTGGTCGCCATGATATAGCTGAAAGTGGCGTTAAACAACAATCAATCAATCAATCAATCAATCAATCAATCAATCAATCAATCAATCAATCAATCAATCAATCAATCAATCAATCAATCAATTAATCAATCAATCAATCAATCAATCAATCAATCATCTAAAGTATTTGTAATTCAGTGGTCAGCCTTTTACTTATCTATCATAATTTCCAATACTCGGACGATGGTAGCGCAAATGTCAAAATAGGATTCTTACTGTTCAAAAAATACAATAACCGAGAAAGGAACATAACTGATACGAATACCATTGTTATGGGTTTGGAGTTATTTATTACTCATTCCACATGTCCTGTAGGATCTGGTACTTACAAATTCTTCATTCCACGTGGTTATTTTGAGTAACCGGTGTGGTCGATTGTTCGTTCGTTTGATCTTGAAGTAATAGATTTCTTAATTGTTCGGTTCATTTTGCTTTTTATTTAGTTGGATGTTTTTTCCCGTGCCGACTGTGTTGTGTTTATCTCTGCCGCCCGTTCATCTTGTGATTGTTTGTTTATCTCTGCCGCCCGTTCATCTTGTGATTGTGTGTTTATCTCTGCTTTTTCCGTTCATCTTGTGATTGTGTGTTTATCTCTGCCTTGCCCGTTCATCTTGTGATTGTGTGTTTATCTCTGCCTTGCCCGTTCATCTTGTGATTGTGTGTTTATCTCTACCTTGTCCGTTCATCTTGTGATTGTGTGTTTATCTCTGCTTTGCCCGTTCATCTTGTGATTGTGTGCTTATCTCTGCCTTGCCCGTTCATCTTGTGATTGTGTGTTTATCTCTGCCGCCCGTTCATCTTGTGATTGTGTGGTTATCTCTGCCTTGCCCGTTCATCTTGTGATTGTGTGTTTATCTCTGCCTTGCCCGTTCATCTTGTGATTGTGTGTTTATCTCTGCCTTGCCCGTTCATCTTGTGATTGTTTGTTTATCTCTGCTTTGCCCGTTCATCTTGTGATTGTGTGTTTATCTCTGCTTTGCCCGTTCATCTTGTGATTGTGTGTTTATCTCTGCCGCCCGTTCATCTTGTGATTGTGTGTTTATCTCTGCTTTGCCCGTTCATCTTGTGATTGTGTGTTTATCTCTGCCTTGCCCGTTCATCTTGTGATTGTGTGTTTATCTCCGCCTTGCCCGTTCATCTTGTGATTGGGTGTTTATCTCTGCCTTGCCCGTTCATCTTGTGATTGTGTGTTTATCTCTGCTTTGCCCGTTCATCTTGTGATTGTGTGTTTATCTCTGCCTTGCCCGTTCAACTTGTGATTGTGTGTTTATCTCTGCCTTGCCCGTTCATCTTGCGATTGTGTGTTTATCTCTGCTTTGCCCGTTCATCTTGTGATTGTGTGTTTATCTCTGCCTTGCCCGTTCATCTTGTGATTGTGTGTTTATCTCTGCCTTGTCCGTTCATCTTGTGATTGTGTGTTTATCTCTGCTTTGCCCGTTCATCTTGTGATTGTGTGTTTATCTCTGCCTTGCCCGTTCATCTTGTGATTGTGTGTTTATCTCTGCTTTGTCCGTTCATCTTGTGATTGTGTGTTTATCTCTGCCGCCCGTTCATCTTGTGATTGTGTGTTTATCTCTGCTTTGCCCGTTCATCTTGTGATTGTGTGTTTATCTCTGCTTTTCCCGTTCATCTTGTGATTGTGTGTTTATCTCTGCTTTGCCCGTTCATCTTGTGCTTGTGTGTTTATATGAGAAAAGGGATTTCTAGCAATGTCCTGTTACAACTGCATTACTTGAACGCGAAAATCGAAACTTAGCCAATATGATACATAAAAAAAAATCTTAACCCAGTTAAATTTATGTTCTCCTCGAAATTTATTATGGTTTGCTTTATGGTGTTTAACGCCACTTTCAACAATATTTAGCTATATCGTGGCGGTCAGTTTTATTGGTGGAGGAAACCGCAGTATCCAGAGAAAAACACCGACCTGTCGCAAGTCACTGACATACTTTATCACATAATATTGTAACACCTCGCCCTGATCGAGATTCGAACTCACAACATGACTGATTGCATAGGTAGTTGTAAATCCAACTATCATACGATCACGACCACGACGGCTCCTGTAAAGGAGGGAAAAATGTACCTTTGCAAATAGATAATTAGAGATTGTGTATGACGCCAATATTTGTTATGTAATATATCTGATACAAGGTAAATTGTCGGGTTAAGAACTAGATTGATTTTGATAGATTAAAACCAAAAGAAAATTCTCATATCTTTTTCAGCAGAAACAAGTATGAAAATATAATCGTATTTATGTAAGTAGTCCAGTGATTAGACGGTGGCGGTCATTATTTTATTGATAAAATACAGATAATGAAAATAGTAACAAAAATATAACAATTTAATGACCACGTGATTTCCATTCAAAGATTCAGATATCTGTAAGTCAAGATAAAAAGTTACAATCATGTACCACGGCTATCGGTAACTGCGTAACCAAACTATTTCTCCTTTATCTTAGATATGAAATGGTCAAACTGGCCTCTGATCAGTCAAAGGGTCAGTTAGTTACGCTTCGGTCGGTGTCCACCAATTGAAGTATTCAAACAGGGGTTGAAAACGGGAAATGGTAGGTGTTAAAACAGATGCAGGAGATGAAATACATGTGTTAATTAAGACTCAGGTATTCTACAGGTGAGTGTATTTATTGCTAAATTATAATCAATTATTTTGTATACCGTGGAATGTAATTCATTAGATTTGTTTGTTTTCTGTGATAAGAGAGGTTATTACGGCGTGTTTTACAGTCCAAAGAGCAAATAGTGTGCTATGATGTCGCCCCAAGTCGTACAGGTATAACACGCCTTGGTTTGTCACTGTGAACGGTTCGTCAAATTTTATCTCGTGACACATATCAACAAGTTGTTACATATTAACATCTGCCCCCAGCACTTTTCCTTTTCCCCTTGTCCATTGCGCAGGACTAGAAGTCCGAACGATTGAAGTCCAGTTTTGTTTACATTACAGACCTCCATGGCCTTGTTATCAGAGATTATTACTACACCCCTTCAACATTGTAGCCAAGTTAAGATAGCATATCTATAGGTCATTTACACAAGCAGTTTATGTCTCCAACAGATCATAAAGGGGAGTTACACCTGTACGGACAGGTAAGTGAATTATGATTATATTAATTTGTCTTGTTTTACAGATATTTTATTGTACAGAATATTAACCCTTAATATTTCGTGAATGTCGGTGTAATGCAGTATATAATTTATTCCTTGTATTATGCTGTTATTCACGAGATACACGGGTAGACTTCCACCTTTAACATCGACTGGTCAACTACAGCTACTGTACATATGTATTTACATATATAGAAACATATGGTTTAATCTCACAAAATTTACATTTTTGTTTTATTTTTCTTTCTTTCTAAGTGTTTTCCTACTCGCCTGAAATTTAATTGCTACATCGGCGGAATCTGAACACTAGAAATTCGCAATTTAAACCACGATCTTCCACATCTTATTATAAAACTACTTCTAAATGCAGCTTAAAGAAAAATATATACATGTACATCAAATATTGCTAATAAAGCAGTTTTAAAATACCTGTACTATAAAAATTCGATAAATCACATATAAACACCTTTACCTATGGCTATATATACAAACATCATACATATATGTTTGTCACGTGTTCCGTCTTCAAATTGAGCCAAAGTCATTTGTGTAAATATTGCCTTTAGTTTACCATGGAAAACTTATTTTGACTGACTTTATCAGGTTAAAAGTTTGATTAAAATAATAGAAGTAGTTTAACTGCACGCCAGGTTTGTGACATGTGCACAGATAAGGACGTAAATATCAAAACTCGAAAAAATTGAAAACGTAAATTTGCATTTTTGAGAAAAGGAAGAGATTGTTGATGATAAACGATGATTAACTGTATTATTTATTTATAGTTAAGTTACTCCACACAATGAATTCGTGTTTTACTCGCTCTAACTACCACGTGCATGGCGATTTTATATATTCAAGGGAGCAACCATTTAATCCGTACAAACTGTGATATCGGACCCCCCCCCCCTAAATTGAAAAACTAGCTATTTTAGGTTGAAAAGTTCTCTGAAATTAAACGGGACGGACATCAGAAAACCTTTCCCCAACACATTGCGAAACAAATTATTTTGCAGGCAAACATATTTGAAAATCAATGCTATCGTTTTAAAATCTGAAACAAAACTTTTCACCGGATTTGTGAAATCGGGCATTATTTTATCCCTTTTTTCTCCATGTAAATAGGCAGGAGTGATCTTATTAAACCAGACTTTCGCATGCTCTGTAATACAGGATTTGTGAGTTTAATATCACAACAAAATAACATGTGTCCTATAATATAGGACGTTAAAAGTAAATGATTGGAAACGTATGGAGTCTTACATTGTACGACCAAAAGTAGCAGGTTTGTAATTATGAAAGAAAATTCACATAAACTGCAGAAATTCCCAGAGGTGAACACATTCGTATCCTCTCTCTCTCTCTCTCTCTCTCTCTCTCTCTCTCACACACACACACACACACACACACACACACATATATATATATATTAAGTAATATTATGCCACGGTATTCCGAGTTAAACGGTTCAGCAATCGAATGCAAAATAATAAAACTACAATACAGATTTAATGTGTGCAATATCTCGTATGCGTGTATTATTTCATAGTTCCTAGCTGTTGTTTACATGCTGGTAAATAAAACATAAAAAAAAATCAAAGGAAAAGAATGCATTCATGTTACAACCTCAGACATTGCATTTTACTCAAGAAAGGAGTGCAGTTAATGTTTTGATTACAAATATAGCATTGAACTCTGCCATCTTGACAAGTATAGTCTCTATTATAGGGAGTATAAATACCCACTCTCAAAATTTTGAAGACACTACCGCCTTTCTCTCCCAGATTACCTTCCACATGCTATAGAACCAGTCTTTATTGCGCAGAGAAGATCTGGAAGTTCTAGTTGAACGAGACCAGTTAGAAAAATAATATTCCCGTGTGAAATTAGAGTTACCTCCCATTGATTAGTATTGTTGTGCAGAGTGCAAATATATTAGACACGCGAGTGTAGGGATGCGTGTAAATATGTAAATACTAACTTATAAACAATAAGTCTTCCTGGTAAGGAAACAATCATATAAACATCAATAAATGAAATAGGTACAATCATGCAATGGCGGCTAGTAGAAGAAGGTAAGTGACGTCACGTAGATCTGTAGTCACGTGGATATGTTGTCTATAGATGACTTCTGTGTAGTACTCCATAAGTGGTGCACCACCGTATGCACCACACTCCTCCCCTCCCTGTAGAAGCTATCCTATACCTAAATAACATGTTCATTAACACGAACAAACCAAAAAACAAATCCAGAGCTATTAGAACAATAATAGAAATGCAAGAAACCTTCGCTGCATCCCAAATAAACTACAGGAGAGGATAAAAAAACAAAAAAACAAAAAACAAAAAAAAACATATGTACAATAAAGAGTAATTATGTACAACAAAACACACAATTTAACATCAGTATATAGCAAATACATGACAACTATTAGTTAACTTGAGGCGAAGCTGGATGCCCCAGCACTCATGTTAACTATAACCTCAAATGAAACTGACCTAGGTATTAAACAATATTACTCCACTGGCACCAGATAAAAAGAAACTATCGTCTACTATCCAACCCGTAAAACTGTATGGTGTTCTGGTTGATGGTCGTCATGAGCATACTAAGGGGAACAATCCTGATTCTACTGACTTCCTGTGCCACTACCTCCAGATTCCATGGATGGTTAACTTTACATTCTGGGTAGGGTGGTAGGAAAGGAGCATCAGTTTCCAAAAGGATTTCCTTAGTTTCCATTCTTGCTACACTGTCAGCGGAGACTCTATCAGCAACTGTCTTCCAAGTGACTCCAAAACGGACATGTGGAAGTGACCTCCACTCCAGAAGCTCCTCGTAGGTCCCGGTAAAGCAGTGGCGGTGATATTTCAAGTCTGTTAGTCCAGTCTCTTTGATCACTTGTAATGTATTGCTGGCAGCCTGTCCAGTTCCATCGTCCCTACAGAGCAAAACAACAGGCAGGTTCCGGTCTCTAGCAAAGTATAGCATCCCTATCAGAGCCTCCTCCTGATTCTGGGCCATCCTTCCTCTACATTCATTCTCATTTTTGCACATTGGGTCGCATCTGCAACGGGTGGTATGGTCAATCCCAATCTCGCCAACAGCTACACATTTAGGCTATATCAGAAGGCTACCAAGTTGGTCTAATTGGGAGCGTGTTATCCCATGAGCAGCTACATGTGGATGTATTCCAAAGGTGACAAACAGCTGTTTCGAACCCTCAATGTCCTCTCTCCATCTGTTCCAACTTCTTGGGAATACATAGTTGCATACTCCATATATCAGGGTGGCGGAACAATTTGGTGCAGCAATACTCTGCAGGTGCTGAAAACCACGAAGACGTTCACGCTGGATAATCAGGTCTAAATGAAAATGACTGTCTATTAGGTCTATCTGTGGTCCAGAATCCTCTTCTTCCTCTTGTCGGTCTCTTGCTACATTCATTCCAGTGGCAGTTAACTTCCTATGGCTCTTCCGGAACCGCTCTTGTCTACTACTTCCAACACGTGACAGTAGCACTGATGCCAACTCCCAGTTGATAAGGCATATAACGTGGTTCGGTGGGTTCACGGTGAACTCCCCTGGTTCGTCATCACTGTAGTTGGTGGCATAAAACTGTAGCAAGGGAATGTCGTCATCTGTAAACCCACTCCTGGCATCCTGATACAACTGGTGCTGGATAACATGACGGAGTAAATCATCAAGTGAGTCACACTTCAGCCATGCTGCAAGTAGATACAGCCCACCGTTTACCAACTGACACCAATCATGCAGCTGTGCATCTGTAAAGCGTCCAGTATGGTCCAGAGTATGGTTTATCGCTGCTTTACCTCTCTGTGCTTCCTGCTGATGACAAATGCAACAAACAGTGGTTGGCATCCAAAACCAGGGAAAATGCTTTCGCATTACATGCCTTCTAGGCCGGTCAACCTTTCCAAGACAGACGGGACAGGAACGGCTCCTCTTGGATTTCGACCCAGGTTGTCTCATGGTCTCCAATTCTAATGGTGCCCCTAACATGTCTGAAACGAAGTGGGTTGCCTCAGGACCAGGACATGCTACGGATTCCAATTCTTCCTGTCTGACTTCATCTATAGTTTCAGTTGAGCCGGGGCGGGTAGTCTCAGACCCAGTACAACCACCACTGGTCAGTCTTCCATATACTCCTTCGTCAATCACTTGTCTTGAAGCCTGTGAATGCGGTTCTTCGACACTTGTCATCTCCTGGTCTGATGTAACACATTCATCTACAACCAAATAATCAGACCCTAAACCAGATAACGAACCAACACGAGGAGAGGAGTGCCTACTGGACAGAACACTTTCATCATTGCCAGATCCTGGATCCATCTCCTCTGCCTTAGAACTGCTCTTTAGACTGGTCTCTGATGGAGTATATGGCCCGTAGTCCAAACAATCAATGTCATACATGTCATACTCTGTTGGCCTTTCCTGTGGTTCCATAACTGCAAATACAGAGTAAAACGGATACCAATAACTATTTACATCTAAGACACATAATCTCTCAGATGGGAAGGCTTCCGTATTGTTATTCCCTTGGTAGACACACTGACAGTGTCCCAATCTTGTGCCTCTGGCGGAGCTTCATGCCCCAGCACAGAATTGTCAACATCTTGCTCTGGAAACTGAAAATCAGTGGGACCGGCCTGCTCAATACTATTATCATTGTCTGTCTGTTCATCTGCAGGTCCCCACTGGCTGTCCTTACAATCCTTTAATAAAACCAAATTTTCATCCGGGTCATCTTTCCTAGTTGGTTCACTGGGCGGAGCAGGCTGCCCCAGCAGTGAATCAACTTGTTTCAACTCTTTACTACTTTTCTGAAACAAACAAGGCTTATTAGAGATACTCACGTCCTTCTTTCCAGTATCTGGCCCATCCAAACCAGAGAGTCCTAGTAGAGGGAAGCCATCGCAGTAGGGAAGTGTTTCATCAGGATCAATGCCCGATTGTTCTAGGTTAGGCATGGTGGTATTAAACAAATCATGACGTAGCCTCCGGAGCCACAGGGGAATGTGTCTATCGTGACATCTTTTCAGACGGTCATGGTGTACCACGTACTCCTTTTTCTTATCCTGGATACGATATAGCGGAGGACGGCTGCCAATGACAAGGAATGGTTCCATCCATGGCGAACGTAGTTTACAGCTCTGTCCTATTTTGGACGACGAATCCAATTTGTATACAAGATCGCCTTCTTGGTATGCATGCTGCACTATGCGCAAATCATAATCCCTTTTCTGCCTGGCTTGACTGGTACGGAGGTTATCTCTGGCAAATTGATGTACCTCTCGCAGACTATCAGCCAGTTTCACGACCCAACTGTCAGGATCCAGTTGTTCTTGACATTGTTGTGGGATGCCTAAAAGTAATTGTACAGGTTGAATAGTCTCCCTCCCAAGCATAAGCTTGTTTGGAGTATAGCCAGTTTGGCGGTTGACCATAGAGTGGAGAGCCATTGAAAGAAGAGGGATATCCTTGTCCCAGCATCTACTTTTCTTTTCAATATAGCAGCGTATCATCTGTAGCAGCACTGTGTTGAATCTTTCGATTTGACCATTGGATGAGGGGTGATACGGGGTAGTCCGTGTCTTAGCTACCTCTAGAATAGTACATAATGACTTGAAAAGGTTCCCGTCAAAATTTCGCCCCTGGTCGGTGTGCACCTCAAGTGGGCAACCAAAAGTAACCACAACATGAACAACAAACTTCTCAGCGATGGTTGCGGCTGACTGCTCTGGAATGGCCGCCATCTCTACCCACTTCGTAAACTGATCGATCATCATCAATACATACCGGTTACCATCTTCACTGGTGTTGAAAAGCCCCAAAATGTCAAGGTGGACTCGTTCCATGGGGAACCCTGCGTGGAATGATTGCAAACCGGCCCGTGGTTTTATATGGACTTTCTTATTTTGATTACACGTGTTACATGTTTTGACATACTGAACAGTCTTTAGAAATGTTGTACCATAAAAAAGACTGCTTCACTCTCTCTAATGTTTTTCTTTGGCCAAGATGACCTGACGATCGGCTGTCATGACAAAATTGTAGCACTTCCGTCTGGGGTCCTCTGGGAACTACCAAACAAAGATCCTTGTCTGGCCTTTCAATCCACTGATAGTATAGAACCTCTTCTCTAAATACCAGACAGTCGCGACAGAGCCACAGGGTCGTGTGGCGGGTCCATGAAGCCTTAGGGCAGAATCAGTTGGAGTCTACTTAGATTCCAACCAATCAATTATGGGTTGCAGGTCACGATCTTCTAGCTGTAAGGAACGGATCTCGAGTTGAGAATAACTGGGTGCCCAATTACTAGCTTTAGAAAAATACTCCTGATAAGGGATAGTCTCGTCCGGGTCAAACTCAAGGACTGTAGTGGCCTGCTCATGGCTAATTGATGAGGGCGGAGCTTTATGCCCCAGCAGATTGACTTGCGAATCAGCACCATTATCCACAGGTTGCACTTTGACAGTTTTAACTGACAAGGGCACTACATCATCCACATTGGTGACAAAGTAGATGAGAATGCTTCTGCAATGGTTGAAGCAATGGCCTGTGTTTGGTCCTCACTGGCTTGCATAGGTGGTTGATCCCCCGTTTCTGTGACTGTCAAGTTATTATCTTGATTCTCAGAAGTGTCAACCTCCTGCCACTCTAGGACTCCTTTATCAGTGCCAGCTTCCAAATCGGACATCATTTAACAATGGTCTTCAAGGCTCAAAAATTGTAGGTAAAATACTAGCAAGGTTTATAGATTGTTACTATCCTATTTGTTTATGTGTAGGTGTGTATCACAGTGTAAACGTTAATGGGTATGCAGATACACTGTGTGTGTGTGTGTGTGTGTGTGTGCGTGCGTGCGTGCGTGCGTGCGTGCGTGCGTGCTATTTGTTTATGTGTAGGTGTGTATCACAGTGTAAACGTTAATGGGTATGCAGATACACTGTGTGTGTGTGTGTGTGTGCGTGTGTGTGTGTGCGTGCGTGCGTGCGTGCGTGCGTGCGAGCGTGCGTGCGTGCGAGCGAGCGTGCGTGCGTGCGTGCGTGCGTGTGTGTTTAGCATTCTCCATGCACCCATTTGTTGTCCGTGGTCATAAGGAAGAGTGTGGCATTCTCCATGCATCCATTTGTTGTCCGTGGTCATAAGGAAGAGTGTGGCATTCTCCATGCACCCATTTGTTGTCCGTGGTCATAAAGAAGAGTGTGGCATTCTCCATGCACCCATTTGTTGTCCGTGGTCATAAAGAAGAGTGTGGCATTCTTCATGCACCCATTTGTTGTCCGTGGTCATAAGGGTGTGGCATTCTCCATTTGTATCTGATCACAAAGACGAGTGGTGTATTTGGTTCGTCTCTAACAACCAGTGGACCCCTCTTGGAAAATTCAACTTTCAACTTTTCAACAATATTTCAGTTATATCGTGGCAGTCACTTTTATTGGTGGAGGAAACCAGAGTACACGGAGAAAGCCACCAACCTGCCGCAAATCACTGAAACCTTTATCACATAATATTGCATCGAGTAAAACTCGTCTGAGCGGGGTTCGAACTCACAATGTTAGTGGTAATAGGCACTGATTGCATATGTACATGTAGTTACAAGCCCAACTATCATACGTTCACGACCACGATGATCTAAAGATTGTAAACAACGTTCATTTTTTAGTGACTATTTTAAAAAGAATTGAATTGAATTGAACATTATGCATAGATAAAGAATAATAAGAATAAAACATGCATAATTAACAAAAAATCTTCTTTTCAAGGTATCTAACATACGATCCATCCGTTCACCTTCAAACGCGTGACTTCAAGTGACCTCAATAAACTCACAAACAAACTTAGATAGCTGGTATTTATAATAGCTCCAATAAGTGAAGTATATCTTTCAATGATTATTGGAAACAAATGTTGTAAGAGACCACCCATTTAATATTTAGAGGGGGAGTGACTATCCCCAAGAGACTTTTTTTTCATGCGATACAAATGTCAAATTTGTTGGACATAAAAAATCGGCCCCTCCCCCACCTAAAAAAAAGTTGCAGGGAAAGATTAATTATATTTGAAACTTTCAGATCAATTTTTAAAAAGCATTTTTGGTGAAAGAAATTACCCTCACCATTCCCCACTAAAGTTAAATGATCGTTCCCAAAAGAGAGTTACCACTGAAGGAGGACAGCAAGAGTGACACCGTAGAATACCCGGTCTTTAAACTACAGTGGGGCCATTATAAAGCGTCTATGAATAAATTACATTGGGTAGTATTAGACAGAAAATAAAAACTGACACAGTTTGGCACTAAAAGACTAATTCTAACGTTTATTTAAATCGTTTTGACCTGGTATTTGCACACAAATCCAAGTAGGGGGTCGTCGTGGTCGTGATCGTATGATTGTTGGATTTACAACTACCTGTACAATCAGTGCATATCACCACTGATGTTGTGAGTTTGAATACGGCTCATGGCGCGGTGTACTCGATGCAACTTTATGTGGTAAGGTTTTTCAGTGATTTGTGACAGATCGGTAGTTTTCTTCGGTTTCCTCTACCAATAAATCTTACCACCACGATATATCTGGATATTGTTGAAAGCGGTGCTAAACAGCATTACCCTAACCCTAATCCTTAAATCCAAGTAAGAACAGATTATTAAACATTTAACGGTGAGTATTTTGAAGACCTAACTAAGTTGAATTATTTGGGTGCATCGCTTTCTACGCCTAGCCATATTCCAATGTTAGAAAAAAGTTTTCTTTTTTTTTTTTACAAAACTACGTAGAGTGTACCAGTAACGACGTACATGCATAATTTGTCAATCTAGTGTAAAATTGACTCATTTTTTTTTTATGATTGCGAGATTTGAAGAGAACGTCAAAATAATGTCATAAAAATTTGATTTTTTTTCCTTCACATTTTTTTCTATCTACAATATGCTTTTATTTGATGGCTAGTTTACAGTACACAATGAACATAACTATATATACCAGTTTAAATATAATTGCACGAAAACTTACAGAAAAGTATTCTCCTCCATAGTAACCAAATTTGGTGACAGAAGTTTAAAAAAAAACATAGCCCCTCCCAAAGTTAAATGGCCATCCCCTAAAATGAAAAGGAACATATGGGGGAACCACATTGTTACTGATTAAAATAAATTTTGATAAACGTTTTATTGAGAGTGGAGACTTTTAGAGGGATAGGGGTATATTATTGTGTTGTTCTAATGCATCTTACATGCGTTATAGTTCTGACTGTATATCGTACTGGTTTGTATATCTTCACCAATATAACTGCAGCCAATATTTATTAATCTGTTTATATTTAGATATTTTGTAGGAACACGTCAGTCAACCATGACTTTAGTCTATTCTAAAACAAGAAGAGGTACATATATTCCGTTAGATATCCACAGGTCACCCGTGTCCAGTTCGTCTGAACGGAAGCGTATATAAGAGACAATCATAAAAAAGATGCAAGTCAAAATCTCGACTTTTTTAAAACCTCAAATTTCGACTTAAGATCAAAATTTCGACTTTTTGATTAACAAAATTTCGGCCTTAATCTCTATTTCGATTTTAATCTCGATATTTCGACCTTTAAAATCTCGAGATTTCTATTTTTAAATGTATAAATTGCGACTATTTAAATCTAAAAAAATGATATCTATAATTTCATATTCTCCAAGCGCATAGGCACCTTGTTTGGAAATACGTAGGTATACGATACAATGGAGTCTGACCTATGGAAAAACAACAAGAAAGGCATCTAAACCAGAGGTAAACAAACAATGGCGTTTAACCCATATGTATACGAAGTAGTGACTTAACCCGTAGCTGTAATAAGCAATGGCGCTTAACCCGTAATGGCGTATGTATGCAAGGTAGTTACGTCTAACCCGTATATACATAGCAATGCCATCTAACATATTGGTGTTCAAAATAATGACTTCTAATTGATAGGTATAAAAACGATGAGGTCTAACCGGTGGGTATACAAAGCAATGAAATTTAAAGCAATGACGTGCAACACGTATGTATATTCAAAACAAGGAGTCTAATGTTTCCCTATCCGCTGCGAATATGAAAATGGTATGCAGATAGGAGCTGGGGAGTTTGACCTTTATTTATACAAGACAATGATGTTTAACCGATAGGAATAACAAAAAAAAAGCAACGGCATCTAACAATAAATATATATTTCAACTTTTATTCCTTGAAACGACAAAGGTTTTCTTAAACAGATGTATTGCTTGATCAAAAATCAATAGCGATACTAGGATATCATTTACAAGTCTTTGAAATGTTCCAAAAATAAAATTTGTTATATAAGCAAATAGAATGCTAATACTACTGTTAAGAACCCAGCTGCCAATATCTTCTATAGAAGGATTGTACAAATGAACATTCACAAGAGGTGGTCTCGAATAACAGAAACTACAATAAGTTTGGTCAATAATTTCTAATTTGACAAATATTGGTTTTTGTATAATCTTGATGTAATGATTTATTCCTTATTGTAGCCATCGTATCGTGGTGTTTTAGTTATTATGATACGAAGCTCATAAATCTTTCTCCAGTCCAATGTTGATCTGAAATTTTACACCATATTTGTGATGAAAGCACAAGTCCCTATGCGTCACTATTTGTTTTAGTCACAGAAAAAAATCATTACGTTTGTGTCTGGCCCACCGCAAAATAGATAAAAAAAATATATTAAAGATGAAATTTTCACAATTTTGTTATTATTTTTAGATGATGTTATTGTGTATACAGTCAACTGATGTAGTAAAAACAAATGCTTCCGACAAAATGGTTTTAAGCTTGCCGGATTAAAGTGTTGCTTCTTCAAGCGAGACATATTACATAGGTCATGTGGGTTCAAGTAAGGGAGTTAAAACAGATCCGGACAAAATAAGCGAAGTAAAGAATTTTACAGAGTGAAAAAGCTTTAGCATTCTATTGTTTGGCGACATATTTCATAGTCCTTAAAATAAAGTTTATTCGGTCAGATCCGGATAGCATTATCTATGTTCGGCTGTAGGTTTGTAACTCTCAGACATGTATAGCCTTAGTTATGTTAAGATGTAGGTGTATCTGCTTCAGATATTCACAGCCTTAGCTATGCCCGGCTGTAGGTTTATAGCCCTCAGACATAGATAGATATATATATGATGTCCTTTCACTAAGTAATTCTAGGTTTGGTGATTTTGTTGATCGCATTTATCCCATTGAAATACAGGATACGACAGATACAGATATGTTTTGACCTACACCTCGAAATTGGCAGTGAGGGGCGATTACGAATGAAACTTTACGACAAAAGAGATGCTTTCAAGTTTACCATTGTGAACTTTCCATTTATATGTAGCAACATTCCAGCAGCACATGCATCTAAAGTACATATCTCTCAGTTGATACGATATTCCAGAGCTTGTGGTTCCTATAAGGATTTTCTTGATAGAGGATTTCTGCTAACAAGGAAGCTACAGAACCAAGGGTTCCTATTGATTAAGTTGAAGTCATCACTTTGAAAGTTTTACGGACGCCACCATGACTTGGTTGACCGTTATGGCATATCTGTGTCACAAATGACCACTGATATGTTCCATTTGTCTTAAGCACTCCCTTGTCCTTTCCTCATTCATGACTTATGACCGGGTTTGTAACTAGGCTAATACGACGAAGGAGACCACTAGTGGAGCAGGAACTGCTTACCCTGTCTTAGTACCTGAGTTCACCCTCGGGTTTTAGTGGGGTTCGTGTTACTCGATCTTTAGCTTTATGTATATGTTTTATAGACCGTTGTTTGTCCTTTTGTGTTTTTTCATTTGGCCATTGTGTTGGCTGTCCTTCTCCGATCTACGGGTAATCATTACTCCTTTGATATCTTCAAACTCTTCTGATGTCCATGTGTAGGATTTTCTCCCTCAGACATAGACAGTCTAAGTTATGTGCGGTTGTTTGTGACTAGTATTCAAAGTTTGTATTTTAATTTGGTTTCCACAACTATTAGGGTTCCAGCACCAGAGACGAAGTTAAATACATAAATATGTAGAGTACATACATATACATCTATACGTATGTGGCACAAGAAACTATTTATCTGCTACAGTCAAAAAGATATCAATACGTATTTGTTTATTATGTCCTATCTTCTGCTTTTCTATTATAAATCTAAGACAGTGCTAACAAATGCATGACTTCTCAATATGTTGACACACGCCCATCACAATAAAAAATTTGAACACATTTGTCTCTTCGGGTATAAGAGCATAATTATCTACAATTTTGCTACTGGAATCATGGTACTTTGAGAACTACATGTCGCTTGAAGAAGGCGACGTCAAGTTAAACTGCCAATTATATTTCCGGAGACGGATCGTTATTCCATTTCCGTCATTAAATATGGTCATCAATAAATACGTCTTATGGCTCTACACAAATAGGTTTGTGGCAAAGAATATTCTACAACACGCCACCCAGTGTATTACAAAAGAGGGAGCGGTCCACACAGAACAGATATCATATTATAGGCAGGCCGTTGACGCCTACAAAGTATCGAAACAAAGAAGAATCCCAGAAACCCTGGAAAAGATGTACATCCATACGTAGTCCGTACATGCCAGAACTCCTCTGCTACAATACCGAATTCAGAGACGGAACAGAGTCCTACTCAGGGACCGTCGCTCCAGGTGATCCAACACTGATGGACCGCTACCCTAGATACGAGACGAACACACACCTTGGTAACAGACCACCGATTCCGATCCAACAACGAAAGGTTCGCTTTACACTAAAAGCAAGTAGACAAAGACAGAGCACGTCTCTGTAAAAGTAATCTGTCCTCAATACCTGCTGAAAGTAAGCCTGACTTTGAACACCAATAACAAACAAACATATGCTATAACTCTTGTAGTGATCCTGATATTAAAATGAAAATCGAAATCGTAGAAAGACGCAAAATCGATACTCCTAGCACACAAGTACATGACCGATCAATGGAAATCGATACTCCTAGCACACAAGTACATGACCGTTCAATGAAAATCGATACTCCTAGCACACAAGTACATGACCGATCA
>MJUT01007509.1:215644-225773 GCA_002080005.1 Gigantidas platifrons
TGAAACATAAAAACACAGCAAAGCAGGTAAGATATAATGCAATGAAACATAAAAACACAGCAAAGCAGGTAATAAATAATGTAATGAAACATAAAAACACAGCAAAGCAGCTAATACATAATGCAATGACACATAAAAACACAGCAAAGCAGGTAATACATAATGTAATGAAACATAAAAACACAGCAAAGCAGGTNAAAACAGAAGCAACAGGTAAAAAAATAATACTGAGTACTTAATTAAAACTGGCACCAACATAAACAGTAAAAGCAGCACTGTCTAACTAAAAAACAAAGAAAAAACAATTTTCAAGCTAAACTAACAATTTTTAAACTAAAAAATATAAGCGAACCAAAGTTACAGACTAAAATAAGCTAAGAAAGACATACAGGCATAAAAAGGAGGACTGTGTATAGATCTGAACAAGAACCCACGTGGCAAGCGCCTCTTTGGACTCTTGCCCAAGATCCACAAACAGATGCTCCAAAATAAGGTAATACATAATGCAATGAAACATAAAAACATAGAAACACAGCAGAGCAAAGCACAAAATAAAGCACACAAATAAAATAGTAATGCAAATAAAAAAAAAAAANATATATAAATAAAAGCAGAACACTGAAAGTTTTGGTATACTGCCCCGTCACAAATAGCTAAGAATTTTGACATGCTATGCATGGTAACGATTGCATATGGTACCTTGATGTCCCGTTATCTAGTCACTTCTGAAATTTGACTCTTGTCGGGAGCAAAGTGTACTTCATAAAACCTACAGTTATGTGCGAAAAGTCGAGGTGAATTTCTCCAGGTACACCGGTTTTCTCCACCATTAAACACGATTCCTACGATGTAACTGAAATAATATTGAAGGTATAAAAACGTACATATCGAACGTAGTACGCACGACATGTTTTGTTTCTGGAATTATCTTCAGTAGGTACGCTGATAGTCGAAAAGATTGGAAAGCCAAATAATTTAAAAAGTCTTTTTGGAGCAAATTTGGCTAAGGTCACCTATGCCAGAAGGAGGAGTGCATCATTAAGGAACTGCAAATTTCAATATTGGATATATCTAATAAACCATGTCAGTGCCGAAACACTGACTACTCAAAATAAGTTGTCTTATTATCTCTTTCTATGGACCAGCAAAGCCGCGTACATTTTGTAATAAAAAGATATATTTTTAGATTTAGTCCGGAATATGTCACGACCTACGTTTCACCACATAGGTTTGTGTGGTGAACACCCATACTCATACATAGTGATTAATTATCTAGTATTCATACTCTCCTGAGTTTCAGGTTATGACGTTATGTTATCTATAATTACTTATGTTTTGTATTTTGGTAGACTATATACGAAAATGCTAGAAATTATGGAGTGAAACATTCTGTGTAGCAATATAACGGTTTGTGAATACAAACAAAATTGCTCTTAAATATTTAATTCCTTCAGCATTATCTTGTTAAGAGTCGCATACTAGTATTTTGCTTAAAAATAAAAACTTACCATTAAAGGAGCCCAACAGATGGCAAATACTGTAGTTATAACACACATCAAGACAATCATTTGTTTTTCAATGTCTTTTTGCTTTCTGATTTTTTTGCGAGTTTTTGAATGTTCATACAATATCGGTTCTAGATTTGCATGTTCCTTTAATGTCAATTTCTTTAAGTATCTGACGCGTATCAATATAAACATGACGTAGACATTGCATGATGACATCACAACGATAATGCTTAAATTTAAAGAAGAATACAAATAGCCATAGGCGGAATGCACCGGATCATCACTGTGAAAATCAAGAAAACACCACGTACACGGGTACTGAACAACGTAACGTCCAAATCCCAAAAGAGGAACAACGCCAATACTTAGAACAACGCCCCACACCGCCATTAAAGCTATTCTCCCGCAAGTCTGACGACAGTACTGGTTATGAAAAAATGGGTATCGAACAGCAAACAGCCTCTCTATAGCCATTGCACATACTATAAGGGGTGTCGATATACCAAAACATATCATGCAAATTCCATTGAATGTACATAGCATCTCTCCACCAATCCATTCTCTGTTGTTGACGTATTCCGCTACCGTCACTGGTGACGTCAGCAGAATCCCTGTTAAATCGGTCCATGCTAGTCCGGCAACCAATGTATAAAATACACTCTGACTTTTATTTCGATAAAGCACATACAAGGCAAGAATATTTCCCAACAAACCTGCCAAAGACATTAACACAGGAGATATTATGGTTGCTCCGCTAGTTTGTGAACTCTCAGAAAACGTTCCATTGTTAAAAGTTCTGTTACAAAATTCTGGTAGTGTAAACTTATTCATTATGGTAAAAAGATTATGTTTTCCACGCTAAAGAACTACAATCAATATTAAGTTTTCCCGTTTGAAAATTTCTTCGACTTTGAGCACTTTTCTTTATCCCCGGATGTTCATCCATGTACTAAAGTTCCATCTGATAATACCATATAATTGCATTGTGACTACTACCAATGTCATCCGATATACAATTCTAACTGTCGACCTGGAAAAAGAAATTATTTCATTATCGAATTATTTGTCCACTGAACAATGAAATACGTCAATAATACAAACAGTTTGAAACCCACGCTTGTAAAAAAAAATGTTAATATCTATATATAGATTTGCTGCAACTAACGGTAAAAAGGTACATTGGTGCAAAAATTATTCCAGAATATGGGTATATCACATGCGAAGCTAAGCTAGAATATAAAACCAGAACAGATTATAAAATCAGTATATAGAATTGTTCCATTACTAAACACAACACTGTTAAACTGTAGGAGTAATCAATGATCCTTAAAATCCAATGGGAAATATGACATAGTTACGACAATTACACAGCAATAATAGTTCTCTATATTATTAAATCAACGTTTTGACCAAAATCAAATGTTATAATAACTGATGCAAATTTTATGGTTAAATCGTTTGTAAGCAACACTAGAAAACAAATCTATTAGAAATGTTTAAAATTTACTTTTGGTTGCTTTGACATTTCCTGTTTCTGATATGCCATTTAATCCAAAATATGACATAATTACAACAATGATATAGCAATAACAGTTCTCTATATTATTAATTCAACGTTTTGATCAAAATCAAATGTTATAATAACTGAAGCAACAATTTTTATATCTAAATCGTTTGTAAGCAACAATACAAACACAAAGCAAATCTATTAGTAATATTAGACGTACAGAAACATTGATACATGGCATGAACTAAACTGTTCAAATACACTTTTGGTTGCTTTTACAATCCTTGTTTCTAGGTGATATACTATTTAATCCAAAACCATTCCAATAATATTGTGTAAATGCTTGCTTTTCGCTCTACAAAGATCCAGCTTTCGATATGCTACTAAATAGTGGGTAGTAATTTAAGCCACGAGTAAATGACTTGGAAATAAAATACGACTTAAGTTATATATTGTGAACATGCATTGAAATGTGTTTGTAACAAATTGGTCGTTCATTTTGAAATTTAAAAGCTTTCAGACGACATAGATGAGACTAGAAATTGCAATTGAATTCCAAAATGATTGTAATGTATTTCAGACATAGGCAATTGTGTTGTCTGTCCTTCGATATACGGATTCTGATTACCTTTTTTGGTATCATCAAACTCTTGGTACAAAAATGATATTTGACTTTCAAGTAACCAAAAATGATTATGGATATAACGAAAATATATGCTTTACTGAATTGCCTTGTCTGACCTTTGTTTATTCTAAAATAATTGTTTATATAATAATATTGCGTTTTGCATTGACGATGCGAAAATAGTGGACAGAATGGAAAACTTAATTCACGACCTGAAGGAGAGTGCACTATGTCTTCCACCCTGGCCACGATTTTCCATTGGCCATGCTAAACACAACATAATATCCTGTATTTATTTAAAGAAAATGTTATCGTATCTAGCAGTTGTATCGATGGAGGAATAAGAGTATTCTGATATATCTACTATTTGTTGTTTTCTTCCAATTTTACCTTATGTATGCAAACTATATTTATAAGTAAGCAAACGTTAGAGAAAACCATAAAAAAAAAAACAAAAGCAAAAAAAACAAAACAACCAAGAAGGTACAACCTCGAGACACCAAAGGGGTAATCAGAATCCGTACTTGAAGAAGAACAGACAACACAATGGTCAAAGGAAAATAAAAAGACAAAAGGACAAAAACTGATCTACAAAACACTCAACAGAAAACTAAAGGTTGACCAACAAGAACCCTATTAGCTAGAGGTAATTAGGTTATTGTCAATTGTTAGATATATTGTATATGCTATAAATGTGTAGATTGCATATTGCATGGTTCAGAACAATTCATAGATACATTCATCAGGGCAATAGACCAGATGAACATAGTATTGATTACACATACTTTTGACCTGTAATATTATTGAAACAGGAAGTAGTAATAAAAACGTAGATATCAAATTTAGTGCACACGCCACGTTTCTGTAATAACCTTCATCAGGTGACGCTCAAAATAGAAAGGTTGGAAAGCCAGATAAGTTAAAGTTTTGGGAGCAATAAAACAAAAGGACCTGAACAGGAGTCAAAATCTGCTCAGGTCACCTACGCCCACCCGTAGCAACTCATCATATTCCTGGTCTTATGAGTGTTGTTGTAGTCCCAAGTCGTACATTTGTTCAGTTGTTATTGACTGTTGCTTTGATTCTAGATTGATCCTTCTGCACTTAGGAACTCTACAATTCCGCAGAATATTGGCCAGTTTATCTACTAATTATTAAAACCAAAGGTCCTCCTCCCTCAGCCAAAGGTGACCTTAACAGATTTTGACTCTCCTGTTTAGGCTCTTTAGTTTTCTTGCTCCCAAGGAATTTTGAATTATTTGGCTTTCAAATATTTTTGCTTTGAGCTTACCTGATAAAGGTTATTCCAGAAACGTGTCATGCGCACTAAATTTGATATCTACGTTTTATTATTGAAAATCTAGTTGCACAATTTACAAGTGATAATAATCCAGCATGAGATACTGACAAAATTGATATCTAAACAGAAATGACACTCTATTTATATATATAAGAAGAGTTTAAAGGTACCAAAGGGGTAATCATAATCCGTATATCGAGGAAGAACAGATAACACAATGGCCAAAAGAAAAAGTACAAAAGGACAAACAACGATTTACAAAACATACACATAAAACTACAGATCGCGTAACACGAGTAACACTATCATATTTCTGAGCGTAAAATGAGATTTCCTCTTATTTTCTTTGTCATTCAGATTTTGAATTTAAATATTGATTATTGATGCTGTTGTGTGGTAGAACTATCAGTGGATACTAATGTTGCATTATATATACATGACACGAATCATTTCTTGAAATACAGATAAAACATCCTACAGAGATAAAATACAGAGGCACTAAATCATTTTACTTCAGGAAAAAGCGCTGTAGCCATCAGGTGTAGGCAATCATTGGTTAATAAATAAAGAATTAAATTACATCATTTCGAGGATTTAGTGGTAAAATTTGCACGAGATCACGTTATTACGAATTAAGTAGCTTAACTGTACAAACAAGAACAAGAATGATAAAAAATCAACTTAGTTTTATGAGCCTATTAGTGAAATGATGCGGCCATATAAGTGGTTTCCACACGGGGGTAAAATGCCAACCACCACAAATAATGATTATATGAGATGTACAACTGTCCTTAGAAAGTTCAACAAATCTGAATGGACTGGCTTGGGATAATTATTGGATCAAGATACTAAACTATTATAGTTATGCTATAGCACACTTGACCAATCTAAAAAAAACATTTCAATATGTATATCTCAGTAATGCTTGAAACAGACAAGCAATTTATGTAACAAAACAGCCACGATTTATATTAGAATGATACAATAATTTATCACATAACTAGAAAATCTTCATTGAGAAATGTTTCAAACAGGGTAAAAGATGAATTCAATACCGTTTTATCTCTAAATTTAAAAGTACCGATACAAAAATAATGTTTTCCCCCAATTCATATGTTTTATACAATATTTAAGGATTGTTGCAATATATGTAAAATCAGAAAACTGTTATAAAAATGTAGGTGGCTAATTTAGTGCACATACACACGACGCGTTCATCAGCTACGCTCCAAGTCAAAAGATAATAATGGAATCTGAAAATAAATACTCCTAACACTTTGATGTTATGACGTTTTGATTGGTAAACCACCCAGCACAACAAATTATATGCTTGAAGAATAAAGTTAAAATGCTATCAATTATTACTGAAATGCTATGTCATATTTGTACATCAAATAAAGTCCATTGCTACGTTGAAAATGACTTAAAGTTGTCAAAATTGTAATAAGCAAATATCGAAATTCAGACGCTTTTCTTTAAAGATTAATATTATTATTGGCACTATAACAGATGATAATGCATCAATAGCAAGTTCAAACATACTCGAATAACAGCCATGATAACAGCCATAATAACAGCCATGATAACAGCACACTTGTCAAATATCACATGTATTTGTATTACTTCTGACATATACTAGAATTCAATTATGAAAACCTTATATTTAGATCCTTATATTAGAAAAACCTGACAATAATGTCTGCATGTGTGCCCTATAGGACAACAAACGGACAATATATATGGTTCCTACACAAACTATTTTTTTTTTATCGCATTATCAAATAAATGGTAATTGAATGAATCTAGCAGACTTGTCAGTGACGTAATATAATCACATGATGATGCCAAATGTACTAAATAATAGTAAAAGATGAGTGATTGATTGTTGTTTTACGCCAATAGCAAAATAATGTACAATGTATTATCCATATTAACTGTATGTAAGTTGTCATTTCATCTTTGGTAATTTTATTGTTTGTAAGCGAGCAATTAAAAGAAACTTTAAAAGAGTGGATAGGTTTTATGAACATTTATAGTTGGTTCAAGATTTTGAAATATATACATTGCTTTTTGTATATGATCAAAAAGCTGAAATATCTATTTAGGATATATAACATGTGTTTAAAGCACAATTGTTGAACATCGTAAGTTATGAATACGGGTTGTATTTCAGCTTAAGTCAGCAAAAGAACTACAATGTATTAAAGAGAGGAACACCCATATAAACGTCTTAACAGATGTAGTATTACAATATAACCATATACCAGACTACACTATTGTGTTTCTCCTAAAATTCAACCCTCTTCGAGATATGTGTGTAATTTGTCATGCGTCAAAATGCTAAAGTAAGGTTTGAAGAAGAAGAAACCGTAAATATAATGACAGAGAATAGACTCGCCAAAAGGAGTAACATGAAACCGTAAATATAATGACAGAGAATAGACTCGCCAAAAGGAGTAACATGAAACCGTAAATATAATGACAGAGAATAGACTCGCCAAAAGGAGAAAGAAGAAACCGTAAATATAATAACAGAGAATAGACTCGCCAAAAGAAGTAACAAGAAACCGTAAATATAATGACAGAGAATAGAATCACCAAAAGGAGTAACAAGAAACCGTAAATATAATGACAGAGAATAGACTCGCCAAAAGGAGTAACAAGAAACCGTAAATATAATGACAGAGAATAGACTCGCCAAAAGAAGTAACAAGAAACCGTAAATATAATGACAGAGAATAGACTCGCCAAAAGGAGAAAGAAGAAACCGTAAATATAATGACAGAGAATAGACTCGCCAAAAGAAACAGAACAAAAGAACAAACAATGATATACAAAACAATACACAAATAAGCTAAAGATTAAGCAGCACGACTCCATCACTTAAACCAGGGGTGAAATGAAGTGCTTGTAGTATGGTGTGCTAGTTTTCTACATTATATGTATCGTTATTGCAAAAAGGTTTTGATGTGATTGGAATCTACCTACAAAATTTCACATTGGCGGAACGCCTTCTAATACAATATTTGTTTTAGCAAGCATGGCTTTATTCAAGGCAAGTAAATACGCTATAATGTCTGAAAAAATAGTTCACCAAGAATTTTGAAAAAATATTTGGCATTATAAATAATGGGTGACATAAAGCATGGAAGCTAGATATAGCCAGTATGAATTTTACTATGTAATTAAGTTTATTCAGGGTTAATGTCATGTTGTTTTATACTTCACTGTGTGGTAAATCTATCAAATTAATATAGTTTTTTCCATAATTGTATCAAAATACGGACTTAAAATGATATCAATATGCCACATTAGACAGTAAGTAAGCTTGGCCCATAGTTGTTGCAGTATACACGGTAAATATATATACGATATTCGTTTGATACCGTATCCTTTTCAAGCGATCTAATAACATTGTTCGAGTTATTATGACGACAACAGTAGATTGCGGGCATTCTAAACAGGCTCTAGACAAAAACAATAAATAGTAATGCATTTTGTAGTTTAAAAATGAAAAATTATGTTTTTTTGTCATGGAAATTAAATCTATAGATATGAACGCACTCAATAGTCTTTGTAGATTCTACAACATTTCAATTCCATTAATTATGAAAATTAGCTTTATAAGGTAAAATTCAAGCCAACAAATGTTGATATTATATTCCATGAATTCCCAATAATTTGCGTTTGTCATACACTTGATTGCACAGAAATTAAAAAAAAAATCCTCCACAGAAGATTAAATAGCAACGAAAATAATAAAGTCAACCATTTATTTGTTATTGATTGGTGAGATGGTTGAACCATTCCAATTTTGTTTTTATTTATTAGTTTTCTTTAATCTTTAAAACGCAGAGATTAATGAAATCTGATATGAGCAATCATTTTATATGGTTTTTTTTTATTCATACACATGGTAACCGGAGCAATCGTTTGTATACCCGTTTGTTTTCGTGTCAATTCGTGTAGTTCACGCGTTTGTTTGCTCTCTTTATCCTATGATTTTAGTCACCTTCGACTGGGTACTGACGACGGTTCTCAGGGCTCACACCCAGAGAGTTGCCCAGCGCTTCCCCAGGTGGCGAATAGTGGGAATCCTCTCGATGAGGGAAGGATGTTGTCATGTTATATTAATGACAGCCTGACCGTGGCTCATAGTGGGTAACGAGTTTGGAGAATGCCACATTCTCTTCGCGCTAAAACATCTTTTGTAGATTTAAAAAAAAAAGACTATGCGTATTATAGCCGCTACAAGAGACTCTCCATACATTTTCAGCGGCAGTAAAAAGTTGTTGACCCATCTCTTTCCTCATTTCCATATACAGTCTAACCTGCAAATGCAGTCACCTGTATTAAAAGGTCACATTTGTCTTGTCCTGTCAGAAAATTTCATATGCATTGAACCTCTTTTAAGAGGTCGCCTGTTTTAAAAGGCAACTTTTTCTTGGCCATAAGGGTGACCTTGCGGAGCACTGAGTTGTTTTTAGTAGGGTTCGTGTTACTCGATCTTTAGTTTTCTATGTAGTATTTTGTATATTTGTCTTTTTTCCGTTTGACCTTTCTCGTCTATTTACGGCTTCTGATTACACCTTGGTATCTGCAAACTGTTTTCACAACATCATTCCACCTTCAATAGTCAGTTAAAAGAAACCTTTCAATGTTAATTGGAAATTAATTATTCATTCATTATGGCTAATTCAAATATTATACACCTAGAAGTATCTAAAATGAAGGTTGCTAATTCATTCATTATATTTAATGTGGGAATTTATTATATCTAACTTTTAATTTTAATAACAAAATGAAATAACTTCAGCATCAATTGATTTACCTAAAGTTCGTATTTCAGTGTAAAAGATATCAAAGAATTGTCGCTTTTGTGGAATGAATACCATCGAACTACTTCAAATAGCAGACTAGGAGACAGTGGAAAAAATGAAAATATGTAGGTAAATCGGGTTTCAATTTGGATAGGCCAATGGACGGAGTGTGTGACTGCAATAGGTGAATGGAGGAGCGATAATGGTCGAACATGTTTATCTTGTAAAAGGCTACGGAAGACAATTATCAGGATGATAATTGTTTTCTTTCTATCATGAAGAGTCATATTTCGATAACTTGAGTTTCTCACGAGGAGGTAGAATTAAAAACTATAGTCCGTGGGCTAGCATAACCCCCCGTGCACCCCC
>MJUT01007509.1:262598-277218 GCA_002080005.1 Gigantidas platifrons
ATATCAAAACCTGAGAGTTGTCGTTCTTTGAAGTTACATCAATGATAACATTATGTGTTGTTTATTTGGTTTGACATAAAAGTAGTCTGGATTCCTGTTATCTTCAAAATATTTTAGGCAAGCAAGACACGATATATATTACTACTGAGTGTTAAATATTAAACTGATTTGGTTTATTGATGTTTTGTCACGATCAAACACGAGGCCGTTCAGATTTACAAATTTTCCCTAGATAACCCCTCTTTAACAATAGGATATAAACATGATATTTCTTTTCCCATGAGGATTATTTATTGTTGCTTGGTTTTTGTTTTAATGGTACATTTAATCCTACATATAATCTGTCTATGAGAAAAAAATACATTTTGTGTTCAGGGAGTTAAGATGAGAGGTGATTCGTTCTGTTTACATTGGTGGAATTGTTGAACATCACTGTTTAAACTTTCTAATATGATTATGATACAGTGTCCTTTAAGGTAACAAATACGGAAACATACTATATTTTAACATCTAAATTGTAAAAAATAAAAACGTATATAAAATAAGTTTAAAAAAAATACCTCACCGCCGGAACAATTCCAAAATCAAATATCAAAATCGTGGAAAGAGGTAAAATTGATATCCTAACACACAAATACATGCCCGCTCACTTTCCTGGCTTGGTACAGGCACATGTTAAAGTGGCAGGGTTAATGTAGCTTGCTGAACCCAAACCTATATCTAATTTAGTTTCCACGACGAGTTTCTGGAATAATCTTATCTAGATATTCTCATGGTTAAAAAATGGGAAACCAATAAATTTAAAAGGTTTGGAAGTAAGAAGACCATCCGGTTTAAACAGGATATCCACAATCGGTTGAGGCTACCTATGTCTGAGAGGAACGATTTGTACTATTATTGGTAACTGTCATTAAATATAGTGATGCAAGAAATATGTACCCTTCCGGAACACGCGAGTTCATTTCCGGTTTTCGATGCGGTTCGTGTTGCTCAATTATGTTTTGATTATGAACCATGAAACGTAACAAGGAAACATAGTGCTAGAATAAGATCTACATCAGTGGAGAGGAACTGGCTACCCATTTAGGAACACACGAGAGTTCATTCATTCCTGGTTTTAATTGGGATCATGTTGCTCCCCATTTAGGAGCACACGATTTCATTCATTCCTGGTCTGAATTGGGATCCTGTTACTCCCCATTTAGGAGCACATGAGTTCATTCATTCCTGGTTTTAGTTGGGATCCTGTTGCTCCCCATTTAGGAGCACACGAGTTCATTCATTCCTGGTTTTAGTTGGGATCCTGTTACTCCCCATTTAGGAGCACACGAGTTCATTCATTCCTGGTTTTAATTGGGATCCTGTTGCTCCCCATTTAGGAGCACACGAGTTCATTCATTCCTGGTTTTAGTTGGTATCCTGTTGTTCCCCATTTAGGAGCACACGAGTTCATTCATTCCTGGTTTTAATTGGGATCATGTTACTCCCCATTTAGGAGCACACGAGTTCATTCATCCCTGGTTTTAGTTGGTATCCTGTTGTTCCCCATTTAGGAGCACACGAGTTCATTCATTCCTGGTTTTAGTTGGGATCCTATTGCTCGTTTAGATCTTGTAAATGATTGTTTCATGTCTTTCTGTTTTTTTGAATAATTTGTTGCCTGTCCTTCTAGTGTTAACGACATCTGATTAACTCGCTACACACCATAAGAGTAGATATTGGTCCTCAATAGTGACATATACACAAATCAAAATGTAGGTTACAACACAATAAAATATCATTGTGGTCTCAAATGGAATTTATAAAATAAAACTAATATAATGACCCCATTGAAAGTAATATTTGACTGAGGGTGTATATTATTATTCTTTCTACGATTTTGATATTTGAAATTTAAATTGTTCCGACAGTGTGGTATTTTTTTTTATTTCATTTTATTAACAGACAGACAATTAAATGACCTGAAGTTTCTTACAATCAATATATTCTGAATGAAAATTATTCTGTATTGGCATGACTGTCAAACGTTACAATGAATGATTTTATTTTTTGATTGTTCGGTTCACTTGCAAATAAATACGAAAATTAAATTGATTCCTTTCTTATCCTTATGCACCTACAGAATTACAACACTTAGACTATTCTTTTTTTAAGCAACTGAACTCCATAAACTCTTTTTTTAGCGATGTTTGAATTTCTATTTGTTTAGGTTCGACATTTAATAACCTCAAGCAACATGAACGGGCATGGGCAATATCGTATCGGTCTTAGATTGACATCTTCCTATTCGTTCCTCAACACTTTGTATTTATTTGCATGCCATTCTTAGTAAAATTCTACACAACCCATGATGATTCTCAGTCTTACTCATTACTGAATTTCTATGCACGTACTATTCGCATAGGGGACCGTCATGGTAGTGATCCAATTGTACAACTACTTATACAATTAGTGCCAATCACCTCTAAATTGTGAGTTCTAATCCCGCTCATTACGAGATGTACTCGATACAACATTATGTGATACAGTTTGTCAGCGATTTGCGGCATGTCGGTGGTTTTCTCCGTTTTCATCCATCAATAAAACTTACCTCCACGATATCACTGCAATATGTTTGAAAGTGGCGATAAACACTATAAACACAGCCCTATTCGTATACTCAGGATCCATTCTTTCTGTGGCTTCCGAAAGAAAGGAACTCAACTTTCTATCATTGCCATTGTTCAAAGTACAAATATAAATGAAAAGAATACAATGCAATCAGCATGTGCATGGCTGTATAAAGGTTATGAACTACTAATCAACATGACAATGTCCTTAGATGACATTGATTTACAAAGACAACAATAACGACAGTTGTCGTTAATGTGTATCAATATCTTCAAATAAGTCTACGCAAGAGAATGAATAATTCAAGTCTATGTGATAATTTTCTATAAACACGACCCAATATCTCATTTCAGAAGTTTGTATGGCCATTAGGACAATTGCGGTGGAAGGAAATTTCCGTTGTATTATGTCCTTCAGGTATATTGATGATATTCTATCGATTAATAATGCAATCCAAACTTTGCTAATTGATGCCATCAATATACCCCCAAGGAACTTGAGATAAGTAAACAAAAGAAACAGCTTCATCTGTCCCATTTCTTGACATTTAACGAGAAATTGACACAAATTGTCACCTTTCTTCAAGATTCGATGGCAACAGAAACGACTTCAATTTTGCAATTGTAAATTTTCCACACCTTGATAGTAATGTGGTATTTATATTATACGATTCATACGTTTTGCAATAACGCCGTCTTCTGAGTATTTAGACAAGGATTTAAAAAAATCTTCTCATGTCATCTTCAAAACAAAAAAATATATAATATAAATTTGTTTTCTTTTTTCTTAACTAGAGACGACTGGTGTTGACAAGTATGAAATTACGAATAAATATCGTATACTTATCCTTTGAACATGTTGAATTGTTTATATTGGTATGTCAACCAACCATCAGCAGCAGGTATCTGACAAACTGTATCATGTAAGGCTCTAGCAAATGCTTCTCGTTACAAGCGAGGGTCAACACGAAAACCTTAGTACTGATAGGAACCGATTATACTAGTAGTTATAATTCAAACTACCACACGATCAGTTAACGTTTAGAGCCATATGTTCTCATTATCGTCTATAGTGATTGATAAATTGATTTTTTACTCTGATATAGCTTTTGCCATATTATATCTGTTATTTTATCTTCTATAGAAACACCTACGGGTACGTGTCGACACTTCTGCTCCATTAGATACATTGAGCTTTGAAATGTAATTAACCAATTATATCTTTGTCAGTACAATAGTGTTTACACGCTCGTTAATTGTAGATAACAGCTCAATTCAGTAGTGTATTGACGTTAGGGGCATTTTGCAACTGAATTATACGTTTCTCAGGTTTGGCGAAAACCAACCAGCAGTATTGATATAACTGACATTCTTTAATACATTAAGCCTAGCTGTGGAGCTACATATTTGGCTTTTCAATGCTATTGAATAGAAAAAAAAGGTTTGATAACTAGATTACTTGACTTACCTTAAGGACATGACAAAGAGGCCCATATACCCCGTAATTTATAATTGATATATAATATGTTGATTTATAATAAAAACGTTGGCATTTAATTTAGTGCGCACGACCCATGTCTGGAATAACCGTCATCAGGGAACGCCAAATGAATGATTCTTCAGCTATACCGCTGCAAGAACAAGTTACATTCAATCCAATGATTATGATATCCGCTTAGTACTAAACCAACGCACGTAATTTTATATTTATAGCGCTAGTGCACTGAAACAACAGTCTGTGGGTACACTATCCATCAAACCACCGATGCGGTTAAATGGGGTTTGACCCTTTTCGACAAAAGAACAGTATGTATTTGTATTTGCGCCTCCATGTCTGATTTCAAGTTAACAGAATATGCCCATCCTTCCGAAACTACTGGTCTCAATTTATGTGTGGAAGTTAGTATTGTCAGAGATTTAGTTCCTTTTTTAGCTCACCTTGCCAAAGGCAATGTGAGCTTTTGCCATAACTTGGCGTCCGTCATCCGTTGTCTGTCATCCGTCGTCGGTCGTTCGTTAACTTTTCACATCAAGTGAGCGATTCAGGCTCAGGTGAGCCTCTAGTTTCTCACCGTTGTAGTGTACTATTACACCCGGGCTGTCTTATAACATGGTTATCTCTTACGTTGGTAATTGCATTCATCTTTGTAAACGTAAACCAGAATTCTCACTGTATGCATTGTTTTGATCAGTTGTTAAGCATCTTGATGAATACGATGTAGACAGAGAAGACGGGTGAATATGCATAAAATACAATACAAGAACCATAGTTGTAGCAGGGCCAGTATCATTTAATTGTGGATTAACTATCAAAGCGTCTCCAAAGCTTTGTTTATTTTGAGATTGTCAGTTGTTGGTTAACATCGTGTTTCTAGGCCTATTATCAAACTCTGCATTACATAACAGTTTGACAATACTGTATCTATGATATGTATATTTATTGGATGCTATTTTTGTCATATCGTTATTCCAGGGATAACTTTTTACGTTTTCGTAAAGAAGACATTTTTTCAACTTGCACAAAGACATTGCATGTATATACCAAGAATTAAAGATTTTGATTTGTTCCAAGCTCATGTTCTTATGGAAATTGTTCAAACGATTTCCAGAAAATAGCTAAATTATTTCTTACTTTCATCACACTCTGATGTTATGCCAGATTTATATGATATCAGAGTCGTACTTTTGTCATACTCTGGTGTTACATCCTCTCTAATTATGAAATTTTACAGAGGACAGATGATGCGTTACACTAATCATAATTATGGATTGTTGTAGCCCAGAACTGATTGGTACTGTTCTTAGGATTGTCAGACAGACAGATAAAGACTTAATATGTTTTATAGTCAATATTATACTTATGCAAACTGACGTAAAACATGTCTGGTCAGTATTCAATATGTGGTTGATGTAGTACAGTGTCGCCATATAATTCCCTGAAATCATCCCTCCAATTATTGAATGTACGAAAATATTTGTGGTAGATATTGTTTCTGTGTATGTTAATAGGTATACTGTCATGTCACTAATATAATTTATTTTAGGTTTTAGACATTACAATTTTAATAATTGCAAAGTTGAGCTGAGATCTACAATTGTACACTTTGTTATTTTCCACATGTAGTCATATTATAGCTATACAACAACCATACCATGGTGGTCTTACACTACTAATTTTATTAATGCATGTATTGGTCTATGTATTTCAATAGAAATTCCGTATGAATGTAAATCATCCAATGATCAAAGATAAACATATGTTGATGGCGGAGACAACCATTTCAGGTTGTGTACCTTCTCAATACTGTAGTGTTAATAATGTCTACATGCTTGTCCTTAATGGCGAAGTCTAATATTTTATATTTTCATTAAATTGGTATTTTTTAATAACCAAAATGTTGTATTGTATTGGACTTATGTATGGTAATTTATTCTCGTATGATACAATTTTCAGATTAAGCCAATATATATATAGATAAATATAAACTACTAACATCTTTGGAAATAAAATATAAAATGTTGATATTTAATGAAGCCAATCATTTAGAATTTTTCAGTCTACAGTAGAATTGTCACTACCATATATAAAAGCCATAACATAGATACCAGCACCGGGTGATGTTAATCCGAACATGAAATCTGAATTAGTATCTACATGGAGTGCGACATTTACCGTACACGAAGCACTTCTTTACGTCCCGCGCTAAGGAAGAGTTGTGACATTAATTCGTCTTACATAAAGGATGCCTTTTTACGGAGTTGTACTTCGCAACCGGGAAACTCTGTCTGACGAGTAATATTGTACTAGCGCGGACTTGATCCACACATTTTCAATTTTTGTTCAACCTGTATACCTAGAAGAGTTTGAAGATAAGAAAGGGGTAATCAGAATATCGAAGAAGGTCAGACAACTCAATGACCAAATAAAAAAAGACAAAAGGAGAAACAACGATCTACATAACATACACATAAAACTAAAGTGTTATAAAGAAAACTATTCCAGCTACAGATTACATTAACTAGGCATCCTTTACGGCATGAAATGACAAATTAGACACACACATGAAAATTAAGAAGTATGTCCAAAACAAAGGGCGTACATCTTCAATATGTGTGGAGTCATTGTGCATAGTGTTAATAATGTTGAATGGAAACTGTTGCAGTTACAAATTACACAACTAGGTATCCTCTCAGACTTTTGTGTTGACGGACAGTTGGAATTATGAACAAAGAAATCGGCTCGACAATAAATAATACAATTATGAATGTTCATCAATGCAAACAACCCAAATAGTCCTATAAGGGTATGGTGTATTATTAATTTTAAGTCGTAGCTACAGAAAAACATAGTAAGTTATGTAAGAATATAGCTAAAGTTAGAAAAACGCTGTGAAAAGAAATGAAAATGTAGTCGTCGCGAGTATGGTAGAAAACTATGAAATACTCGACAGGAATCTCGACATAATACGGAGAGCTCAAGATATATTTGTAACACAACAAAACAATTTCTATTAAAGCTATAGTCTTTGTACTATTGTGTTGTTTTCTGTAATTGGTATTTCACATTTGTTTGAATATATCGATTGAATATTAAATTTTAAAACCGAAAGCAAAACATCAATGTCAGGTTTACAATGGAACCCATTAATTATTAAAACATTCATTATATGTAGATACAATTACACCTGATGATATATAATTTTTTTTAGAATAGAGATTTCAAAATATTGTGATAATCGAATTTTGAAGAATTGAAAATGTTCTTTCTACAGTATCTTGTCATCATGCGTTCTGGTATTATATATAGCAATCATAACGAGATTTCAAAATATTATCCTCATCGAGTTTTGAAGAATCGAAAATTGCTTTCACGTTAACCTGTTATAACATTGTATGCTATAGTAATGATAACGTAATTATTGTAAACAAAACATGTTTTTACCTTTAATTATTACCTGTATGCATGAAATTAAGCGACGTCTTTATACAAAGGTCATATATTATTGTTCTTGACAATGGTCATCAAATAACAGTACAATAACCCAGCTTAAAGTTCTATCCAGATGATACATTACCTTTTGGGTGTTCGATCAATCGCTTGACTGCCTTGGTTGTATGATGGTGCTCACCTCATGTGCGGTAGAAGTGGGTTCAATCCCCGGACGGGTAAGAACAAACACTAGGAATTGATATTTGACTTGTTGATTCTCGGCAAAGAAGGCAGCAAACAAAGACTTGATGGCTCGAGGTCAAAATAACGTGTCCAAGTGGAGTGACATGTCTATCTATTGGCTGTTGATTTAGTGAGCTAGCAATATATATATTTATACAAACAACTCAGTTTGTTAGTCTAGTACAAAACAGGTATCATCATCTCATCAGCAAGTAACATGTTCACGCCAGGATATTACTGTAAATACTGCTCACATTACGTGTTAGCAACACTCACGGACTTGATGAACTGAAAACAACTGAATCTCTGGAATTTAACCCTTGTCACGAAACAAGATGTACCTAGCTTGTGAATATGTATATTACCAGTTGACAGAAAGGGTACAAATATCACAACCATCACATAAAACATAATACAAATGAAACATAAAATATATAATGTACAATCCATAGAGACAAACCAATACCAGTGAAATTTCATAAAAGATGTAGAGGTAACAGTACATAACTCACAATTCAGATAGATAAAAAGAAAACCAGTTCAACAAACATATCAACGTTATAATCATTGTTATGGATTTAACTCGTCAGTCGTGACATTTGTACACAATGATTGGTTACCCTTTCCGTGTTTATTGTCAACACGTTTTCGGAGCTTAATTTAGTTTTTAATCAATCGCGAAATTAAATTTGCAATGACAAATAAACAGCACAAATATTTTAGCAGTTTGTGGTATTGAAACAAAGTGTTTCTGCCATGAAAATATGCATTGTATCATATTGACGTTTTTCGAAACACTGAAAAAATATTTGCAACTCTCAATAAAAAACCAAAATTTAATGCATGAAAATAACGTTATCGAGTGTTTTGACCATGACCGATATCCATGTATTATAAATAATGGTTCTTCAACTTGGTTTCAAAGCAAATATAATGTTGAGCTGATATTAATTTTATATACAATAATTATATACGACATTTGCCTAGGACAACATGTGTGAATTCGTTAATTATATATGACATTTGTCTTATGATGAGGCAATTTATATCTACATGTAGATTTGCTTAGTCTAAGTTGTTGGTAATTAACATAGGAAACTTGAATTCAATCCATTGTCTCTGTGCTTCTTGCTTAGCGCAATTTTAAGCGACATACTGACAAGAGCATATGTGCTTGGTAAGATTATGGTTGTCTTACACTATGCCAACATTCTGAACTGGATTTTTGTTAGTGGTGGGTCATTGGTACATCCCACAGGTAGATGAATCAAATACTATGTTTATAAACTATGATCGGTTTAACTTATCTAATTTTCAGTGAACATCCAACATAAAGGTTGTGTTTGTCAGAATATTTACGGAGTTCCATGGTGGCAGAATGAATCATACGTTGTTACAACTTATATCTCTTAAAAAACTTCAATTACATTTTGCAAACCAGAAAAGGCAGAGTCTTTCAAACAAGAAGTGCTGGTCAAATTTTAAAGTTGCTAAAATGTATCTGGAAACTTCACATCATGTAAGCATTCACTTTATTAACCATGTCAAAAATTTAATATTTGCCCTGTAATTTCTTTCAACACCAGTTTTTTTTCTCATCATTGCTGGTCCCTTGTCCGTGTTAAGTGAAACGCATTTCACTTAATTAGAAACGACAAGACAGGCAAACGCGGAAAGTTAATATGGTAAAGTATACACTTCATTCGGTCCGGTGTGAAAACCACTTATCCACTTATGGTGAATTCGGTGTATTATTAAGCAATTATACAACTTTGGTAAGCTAATTGCAGCTTCTAAGGAAACAAAATTAGCAGACTTCTTGTTAAAAGATAGTACGGTCGCAGATAGAAACAACGTTTGGAATTTCAACCAAAGATGAAGAACTGGATCTACCATCACTCTACTGGATTCCTAAATTACACATCTTTCCTTTCAAACAGCGCTATATTGCTGGGTCTGCAAAATGCTCCATGACACCTCTTTTCAAATTATTAACATGTATTCTATCGGCAGTCAAAACCGGGCTTCAGAGCTACTGTGACACTAGCTACTCGAAAGGTGGTGTGAATCAGATGTGGATTTTGAAGAACCCGAAAGATCTGTTAGAATACATACAATCTAGGTCCCTCTCCTCCTGCAATAGCATTTAAACATTTGACCTCTCTACCCTTTACGTTACTATTCCTCACTCTAAGCTGAAGGACAAATTAAAGGAGTTGGTCCAACTGTGTTTCATGAAAAAGAATAGCCAACGTAGATACAAATACCTTGTGCTAGGAAGAGACATATGTTATTTTGTAAAGCACCACTCTGATTCTACCAAAAAGTTCTCTGAAACTGATATCTTCATCATGCTCGAGTTTTTGATTGACAACATATTTGTTATGTTTGATGGACGTGTTTAACTGTTCTCCTCATCTCGCCGACTTGTTCCTATATTCGTATGAGGCAGACTTCATACAAGGACTTTTCAAGAAAAACGAAAAGAATCTAGCCAGATCATTTAATTGCACGTTCCGCTATGTAGATGATGTCCTTTCACTAAATAATTGTAGATTTGGTGATTTTGTTGTTCGCATCTATCCCGTTGAGTTTGAAATAAAGAATACCACTGATACAGATAGATCTGCTTCATACATTGACCTACACCTCGAAATCGACAGCGAGGGTCGGTTAAGAACGAAACTTTACAACAAAAGAGATGATTCAATTTCCCATTGTGAACTTTCCATTTATATGTAGCAACATTCCAGCAGCACCTGCATATGGAGTATATATCTCTCAGATGACACGAGCTTGTGGTTCCTATCACGACTTCATTGACAGAGGGTTGGTGCTAACAAGGAAGCTACTGAACCAAGGGTTCCTTTTGGTGAAGTTGAAGTCATCACTTCGAAAATGTTACGGTCGCCACCATGACTTGGTTGACCGTTATGGAATATCTGTGTCACAAATGACCACGGATATGTTCCACTTGTCGTAAACATTTCCCGGTCCTTTCCCCATTCACGACTTATTACCGGGTTTGTAACGAGATTAACACGACGGGTGCCACTAGTGGAGCAAAAACTGCCTACCCTTGAGTTCACCCCCGGTTTTTAGTGGGGTCCGTGTTACTCGATCTTTAGTTTTATATGTATGTTTTGGATCGTTGTTTGTCCTTTTGTACTTTTTCTTTTGGCCATTGTGTTGTCTGTTCTTCTTCGATATACGGTTTCTGATTGCCCCTTTGGTATCTTCAAACTCCTCTTAGCTACAATCGAATGCTGCATTGCTTACAACAAAATAACGAAGACTCTAATGTATGCTTAAAGCTTACATTGGTTGTATTTGAAGCTTAAAGCTACAACGCTTTACATAATAATTATTCTCTTCATCAGTATCGTGCACGGGAGTCTCGGGTATATATACCCTATAGCTGCTAATTTCTGCGGTTTTCGACTAAAAAGAAGACATTTAGGATCTAGTTTTACCACTGCTGGGTATACCCCTTTCCCCCGACATGTTCGTTCGATGGTTGTGACAGATGAAAAAATATAACGGACGGGAAGTAAATATACCTTTTGAACATTCCCGATTTGACTATAACATTGTTCATTTTTCCTTTTTATATGAGTTATTTTCCTTACGAGGGCAAATCGTTTGACAAGCGCAATGGAAAGGACAACGAATGTGAGTATCATTTTCTCATAAATGGTTTATGAGATATGTTTTTATCGAAATCTACAGTTTCTAAGTCATTTACAAAAACAATGAATTTCATTGTTAAAAATAAGATTCACCTCCCTCAGGCATAGCAACCTTAACGATTTTGGTAATCCTGTTTAAACTTTATGCTTTTCTTACTCCCACAGACTTTTACATTATTTGTCTTTCACGTGACTTTGATTTGAGCGGACCTGATTTGTGCGCGCTAAGTTTGATATCTACGTTTTTATTGTAGATATCTGAGACCTGTATAAAAAAACGGGAGGATAATAACAAATAGAAAATTCAAAAGTTCCTACGACATTGAAATGTTTAGCAGATTATGGGGGGAAAGTATTTTATTTTCATTGAACTTTGTCCGTCTTAAAGTGCAATACCTCGTGTAAAATGTGTAAGTCTAGAATCAAAGTCGTTCCCGATTTTTAGTGGGGTTCGTTTTACTAGATCTTCAGCTTTATGTGTATGTTTTGTAGATCGTTGTTTGTCCATTTGTCCTCTTCATTTTGTTAGGCTACAAATCCACATATTTTTCAAACAAAATTCAAAAAGGTAAAACATACTACTCCGAGGAACAAGTGATCAGTATGCTTGAGTTCCTCATCGATAACATATTTGTCTCCTTTGGAGGGACACTGTTTCAGCAGGTCGTCGGCCTACCAATGGGTACGAATTGTGCCCCTCTTCTAGCCGATTTGTTTGTATGCGCATATGAGTCGGAGTTTCTTCAAAAGCTTGTAAAAAATAAGAAGATTCATGAAGCTAGAGCCTTTAATTTCACATACAGGTAAATTGATGACGTTTTATCCATCAATAATTCTAGATTTGCAGAATGTCTTCCATTTATATATCCTCCAGAGCTGGAAATTAAAGAGTCCGCAGATACAGCTTCATCCCCATCGCATCATGTTTGGACTTATACCTCGAATTTGACGACAGTGGTCAACTCAGTACTAAAATTTATGATAAACGGGACGACTTCAATTTTAAAATCATAAATTTTCCAAATATATGCAGCAATATACCAGCTTCTCCTGCATATGGTGTTAACATCTCGCAATTGATTCGTTATGCAAGGACCAGTAGCAATTATTCTGATTTCTTGAAACGTCATCTTTATCTGAGAAACAGGCTATTGGACCAGGGCTATATAAAGTTTCGCCTTATTCGATCTCGTAAAAAGTTTATATTTCGATACCAAGATCTTTTCGAAATATATTGTCTCTGCAGGGACCATGGTGAACAATGGATTTTCATAAAGTGAAAATGTATAAAGATAAAGATGTAAACAACAATGTCAAGGATATTTTTTTGTCAATATGTGACGTAATAGTGTTTTTGACATTTACTTTCGTAGTTACAATACTTCAGGTGACTCGTGGCTGTTGATGGAGATGGTTCACGATAGATGTTCCATCCTCCTCACTGAATTTAGTACTGCGTTGACTACTATTTTACCTATTTTGTTCCAGTATTGTTATACATGCTGCTATAGTGACAGCCGGAACCTTTGAACCGCAATGAAAGCGAGAGGTTTCGCGCTGTAATATCTGATTCAACCGGTTTTCCCAGTTTTCCGGTTGTTGACTGATTTTGTCTGTTTATATACTTATGAGTTTTGACTTTCTCTTTGGAAGAGTGTTCGGAGTTCGGTAATTTTGTTATTACCCTTATTTGGCCATTGTGTTGTTTGTTCTTCGATATACGGATTCTGATTACCCCTTTGGTATCTTCAAATTCCTTTTAGAAACTGCCACACTTCTAAGATATTCAAAATAATTTTTGAACAAAGGAGTATAAAATCCAATTACTTAAAGTGATGATTCAACTACAACTTTAGACATTAATTCGTCAATTGGTAAATGACAGTTGTCAAAAATACAAAAAATAAGTATGTATGATTCACCATATATCTATAGTGGGGGTAATTTATCAGAAACTGTATTAGTAGTTTTATACATACGGGAATTCAGATAAGTTAACTACCTTAATCTGCTACATTTATTTGTTTGAAAGATGTATTATACCAGTCAACATCTTCTATTCATCTCATACAATGTGTAGCATGTGATTTGAATCTAGATAAGTACAACATTAGTAGTGAATCGGGTCCGTGTAGACCCAATGTTAAAATAATTTTTCCCTCCTGAATTCAGCCAACTGTTACTAATGACGACTCTCACACCTGTCTACAATCGATAAGAAATCCCAAACCCAATAAATTTACATAATTTCGTGTTAATTACTAATAATCCCCGTTAATTATACCTCATTAATTTATACCTCTTTAATTTATTATCTAAATATATGAGTTTTTATATCTTAAGCATCAATATTTAACGCTTAATTTCTGATGAAGTTCCTGTAGGAAGTAATTAACTTGTATTTCGTTGACATACATGTATAATGCCCTCTGATGAACTCTATAGGTAATGTCAAAATCGATACAATCTTTATTCAATTGATTTCAACTAGACTCCATGTAAAAAAAAACTAAATTTTTGTATACGTGTGCTGTCCATATTCTTTCGAAATATTAATTATAGAAAACTTTATGTTGGAGTAGCTGATGAGGTACTATACCAAATTTTACTGGGAAAAAACTTCGTGTACGGTTCCTCTGTTTCGGTCCGGTGGTGTAATGATGACCATACGATGGAGGAGGAGCATAGACGTATCCTTCTTGAGGAGAAGGAGGAAGAGTATAGTCGTAGCCTTATTCAGAAGGGAGAGGAGGTATAAAGGTCTGCTGTTAAAATGGTTCATCTGCTAAATCTTATTTTACACTATGTCGTAAAACACGTCTTTCCTCTTTTGGACTAGAGGTTGTAATGCTCACCCTAACCGAGTTCACCCCCGGTTCTTAGTGGGTTTCGTGTTGCTCAATCTTTAGCTTTCTGTGTTTACTTTTGGTCATTGTCCCTTTGGTATCTTCTTAATATATTTGACGTGGGCGTATGTAAAACAAACAAGTATTCGTTTCTAACTTTTATTTATAAACATATTTTATTGTCAAATATATACAATAGGATTGAACACAAGTTTTACAACTTATATGAAGTTCTCCCCAGTATCATACAAACATAGGTCTGACAGAGAGCATGACGGATAATAAGTGTATAATCATTTATGG
>MJUT01007509.1:277252-299843 GCA_002080005.1 Gigantidas platifrons
TATGTTCCTTCAGTGAATCGCCTACTGTTCTTAATGAATGTCTGCACTGCTTTCGATAACAATATATTTTGGGCTTGGGTTTTATGAGAATCTCCAAATAGTAAAATTCTAATATTTCTCTGAAAATTATGGTGATGCAAAAAATGAAAGAGAACTGTCCTCTGTTCGATATACAAGCGACAGTTCAAGAGAAAGTGGGAGGAGTCTTCCCTGGTAAACCCACAAACACATCTCGAATCTGTTATTATATTGGATCGAAATAGATCATACTTGAGCGAACTACAACTACGACGTAATCTTGCATATAAACTATTATTTCGTCTATCCCCGACTAAGAAATGAGCCGGAATTTTAGTCAGTACAACTTTACTTTTAAGGTTAATTTTAAATGAGTCCGATGTTCTGGTATTTCTGGTGTCATTGTCTAAGACTGTTCCAAAGATTTATGACAGACGGGATGAACGAAGATTGGTATAACGATAAGCGACATCTTGGGACAGTGTAGTCATTTCTGTTTCGAACAGGGTAGTTGGTAACATCACGAACCAGAGGGGGTAATAAGTCACACAGATAAGATGGGGCGTGTCCATGGTACATATTATACATTAAACATAATTTTTTGCGTTCCCGTCTACTTGATAATTTTTCCCATCCCGTTTCTTGATATAAAGAATCCCTACTTGAATACGCAATTAACCCAATAACAATACGTGCTGCTTCTAGTTGTAATTTTTCTAGTCTGTCGTTGTCCGTCTGTGAACAATTGTCCCACACTTCACAAGAATATTCTAACAAAGGTCTAATAAAAGTTAAGTAGATTTTTTCAAGAATTTCCCGTTTTAGAATAAATTTCAATTTTCTTAGAACACATAATTGCTTGGATGCCGTAGATAGTATGTAATCAATATGTCGTGTCCATTTACCGTCAGAACTGAACACGATACCCAGGTGTTTATGGAAGTCAACGGATAGTATGTCGGTTTGTCCAAACTTGAAGCTAAGATTTCCTTGTCGTCTATTATCCAATAGCATGATGTCAGTTTTATCTGGATTGAACGTTATTAGCCAGTCTTCACTCCACTTTTTAATGTTTGAGAGGTCAGAATTAATCATGTCCTGCAAGTTTTTTAGATCGTTACTAGTATGTCCAAGAGATGTATCGTCTGCAAAAAGTCTACATATACCGTCTGTGTGGTCGGCTATGTCGTTAATATAAATTAGAAATAGTATGGGGCCTAACACTGATACCTGAGGGACACCAGCGTATAAACAACCAACCTCTGATTCTGTGTTATTCAGTACAACTTTCTGTTTTCTGTCAGTGAGATAAGTTTTAAACCATTCCAAGATGTCGCCTCTCACGCCATATTTCTCTAGTTTGTAAATTAAGCCCCTAATCCAGACACGATCAAATGCCTTACTTACATCGCAAAACGTCAATGTCAAAGGAGTCTGATTTTCAAATGCAGTCATTATACAATGGTATATTTCAACTAGTTGATGTGTAGTGGAATAGCCAGGGAGAAAGCCAGACTGAAGTTTATGTATATACTTATGGCGACTAATATGGTTAAAAACATATTTAAAGACAGTTCTCTCAAAAATTTTACTAACACAACTAAGAAGCGATATTGGTCTATAGTTCGAAGCGATCGATTTGTCAGATTTCTTAAAAACTGCTATAACGTTAGCGAGTTTCCAAAACGACAGAAAACATTTCTTCCTTAGAGACAAATTAAACAATTTACAGAGTGGACGACAAATTGTGTTTTTAGTGGCAATTAACATACGGTGACTAATATCATCTGGTCCAGATCCTTTTTGCGGGTCCAGACAAGAGATAATGTCATTGATGTCCTGTTCTGTTACAATAATTTCGGTTAGAATACTTTTATTTATAAGTCGGAACCAATTGTTCTTCGATCGCTGGGATGATCTGTTACAGGAGACCCTCTTAGAATCCGTACGGTCGCGTGCTGTAGTCCGGCATGATGACTCTTTTGTCGAAGACTATCCTGTAGTCTTTGTCTTGGTGTACGGTAAGTAATCTCTTGTGGTCTCTGGTGATCTTGAAGTCGTCCCTCACGGTCTTGACGTCATCTCTGTTGTTAACGACCATGTCCTTGATCGTATCAAAGTTAATATCTAGGGCGTTCTTATAGTTCAGAGTGATGCCTCTCACTTTACATATTGTCGTATGTCCTTCCTTATCGGGTCTGGTAAGCTGGTAGGCGTAATTTTTCGGTCCACCGGTGACAAACTCTATTATTCTGTTGTCTGGTACTTGATCGGTGAGATCTCCTAGGTAGTCACCGAGTTCTGGTGTCCACTCGCCTGGACTAGAGGTATACACGACTGAGTCTGTATCGGCGTATAGAGCACGGGCTCCTAATTGTTCCAAATAACTGTACAACTTTAAACGGGCTTGAGCGGTGGTATAGGCTGCTATGACTACGTTGGTTCTCCCGGATTCTAGCAGTTTATTATGTCGATCGTCCGGGTCCGTGTGCCCTATCAAGGCCTAGTGTACCTTTAATCTTCTGGGTAGTCTGTTTCTGACATACACTCCTTTGAAAACGTTTCTGGTACTTGTGTGTGTTTTCAGTACGTGGTCGATCTCTAAGGTGTTCGTCTAAGCACTGTAGTAATGAATCTCCACTCTCAAGTTGCCTTGTTTCACTTCTTCAGCAATTACCTTTATTTAATAAACTTTGTGTCATTTTTGTACAATTCCTGTAATACGATTTCTGACAACTAAGTAAATATTTCGTTAACGCGATTGTATCATAACACCACGACCCGTGTAGTTGATTGATGTAAAGATATCCTGTAAACAATAACTGCACTTGTTGATGTGAATTATTTTGAATGAATCTAACGAGATTAATAAAATGATACTCTTCCGGGATTTAAGTTGCAACAATTAATATTGAAAGATATATACAACCCTGCACACAAATCCGTTTAAGGACAGATCGTTTGCTTATCCGGATTATATTACGTTACCATTTTTAGTGTGCGGCAAAACTTCGTTTTGTTTTTGTTTTTGTCGTATTTTCCGTGACAATTTAATGTGTCATTCACTAATTTATCATTTTGTTTGTGTCGTATTTTCGGTGATCTTTTAATGTGTCATTCACTAATTATTCGTTTTGATTTTGTTATATTTTCGGAGATCTTTTAACGTATTATTCATTAATTGTTCGATTTGTCTTTGTTCGTAAACTTTCTATAACGACATTTCTCGATTCCTTTAGGGTTTTTTCAACATCTTAATCACTATCTTGTTGATTTGTTAGTTTTGTCATAAATAATGTTAAAGTGTGATATTTTCATAATGTGTTTGGTTTTGTCTGATATTTTGTCGTTTACATTTTGAGTTTTCACTTGAAATTCGTTTTTAATTACTATTTTGGGATTTTAATTGCTTTTGTTTTACGTTAGTATTCGATATTTTCATCGTGTTTCCAGTTTGTTCGAGTTTTTGTGGTATTGTTTGCATGTCTTTCTCATTTTTAGTGACGTTTTCACGTTATGCTTTCATTTTTAATCACGTTTTTCGTGTTCATTTAACTTTTTAATGGCTATTTGTTCGTTTTGTAATGATTTTTGTTTACGTTTTTCGTGTCTTGGGTGGAATTGCAATGCTATTGCGGTAGCGGAAGAGGAGGAGGTGGAGGAGGGTGGTGGTGGTGTGGTGGTGGTGGTGGTGTTGGTGGTGGTGGTGGTGGTGTGAGAGAGAGAGGACATTTGTGGTATTGTGACGTGCAGTAGAAACAGAAAACAACAAGGGAAACATAAAACAAACGGAGAGATAAACGAAAAGTCAAAACACACGAGACAGAGAGAATTAAACAGACCGTGTCGAATGTCACAGCACTTTGATGACTCATCAATCTATTTTTAACAACATGACGTCATCCTACACTTATAAAAGCCGTATAAATTTTGTCAGCGACGAGATGGTGGAAATGAGATATCAATACAAAGAAGAGTTCGTCGAAGAATCCGGAAGAACCAACGTAGTCATATCAGCCTATACCACCGCTCAAGCCCGTTTAAAGTTGTACAGTTATTTGGAACAATTAGGAGCCCGTGCTCTATACGCCGATACAGACTCAGTCGTGTATACCTCTAGACCAGGCGAGTGGACAACAGAACTCGGTGACTACCTAGGAGATCTCACCGATGAAGTACCAGACAACAGAATAATAGAGTTTGTCACCGGTGGACCGAAAAATTACGCCTACCAGCTTACCAGACCCGATAAGGAAGGACATACGACAATATGTAAAGTGAGAGGCATCACTCTGAACTATAAGAACGCCCTAGATATTAACTTTGATACGATCAAGGACATGGTCGTTAACAACAGAGATGACGTCAAGACCGTGAGGGACGACGTCAAGATCACCAGAGACCACAAGAGATTACTTACCGTACACCAAGACAAAGACTACAGGATAGTCTTCGACAAAAGAGTCATCATGCCGGACTACAGCACGCGACCCTACGGATTCTAAGAGGGTCTCCTGTAACAGATCATCCCAGCGATCGAAGAACAATTGGTTCCGACTTATAAATAAAAGTTAGAAACGAATACTTGTTTGTTTTACACACGCCCATGTCAAATATATTAAGAAGATACCAAAGGGACAATGATTAAAAGTAAACACAGAAAGCTAAAGATTGAGCAACACCAAACCCACTAACAACCGGGGGTGAACTCGGTTAGGGTGAGCATTACAACCTCTAGTCCAAAAGAGGAAAGACGTGTTTTACGACATAGTGTAAAATAAGATTTAGCAGATGAACCATTTTAACAGCAGACCTTTATACCTCCTCTCCCTTCTGAATAAGGCTACGACTATACTCTTCCTCCTTCTCCTCAAGAAGGATACGTCTATGCTCCTCCTCCATCGTATGGTCATCATTACACCACCGGACCGAAACAGAGGAACCGTACACGAAGTTTTTTCCCAGTAAAATTTGGTATAGTACCTCATCAGCTACTTCAACATAAAGTTTTCTATAATTAATATTTCGAAAGAATATGGAGAGCACACGTATTCAAAAATATAGATGTTTTTTCACATGGAGTCTGGTTGAAATCAATTGAATAAAGATTGTATCGATTTTGAAATTACCTATAGAGTTCATCAGAGGGCATTATACATGTATGTCAACGAAATACAAGTTAATTACTTCCTACAGGAACTTCATCAGAAATTAAGCGTTAAATATTGATGCTTAAGATATAAAAACCCATATATTTAGATAATAAATTAATGAGGTATAATTAACGGGGATTATTAGTAATTAACACGAAATTATGTAAATTTATTGGGTTTGGGATTTCTTATCGATTGTAGACAGGTGTGAGAGTCGTCATTAGTAACGGTTGGCTGAATTCAGGAGGGAAAAATTATTTTAACATTGGGGAAATGGGTCTATACGGACCCGATACACTACTAACATTGTATACACGATCAACGATTCTATTAAATTAATGTTTTAAGATCAAAATCGGGAAGATAATTTTCTATTGTACTGCTTTAATTTGATACTTGTTTAACTTCCTTATGTTGAATTAGAGATGAATTTGATAGCAATAAATACATTTGAGACAAAAAGATCGTAACAGTAAAATTGATAGCAATAGAGAAATACAAAACAAAAAAGATCGTAACGGTGAATGTATTTACGTGAATATAAAATAGTATTTGTGATTCCTATACATTGATAGATCATATCACGTTCTGTTGTGATATTTAAAATGAATTATCTTTGCACAATTAAAATAATAGGCTAATGTTACGGATGTTGATACAGTTCCATCATAATAAATAAGGTTGTGTTGGGATGTTGATGTTTATCGTAACTTTCAATAGGTGTCAAGCGATGTCGTGACTACCATATGGATACCTTAACAATTGAGGTGGATACAAGGTCAATAACCTGCTACCGTGGCTATGATTGTGGTGAGAAGACAACGACATTCCCTACAACACAGGCCACTTCAAAAAAGTTCTAGATATTTCTCTTTTTTCATTAGCAGCTATGAAGTATAAATCAGTCTTAAATATGAAGTAAAGGATGACAACATGTCGCCGATAAACTCTTCTTTTTACACCAAGTTACAGTGGGTATACCTCGCCAAAGGAACTTGCAGCTTAATTGATGACGGCCACTGACTAGTAGATACAAGTTCAAGTACCATACGAACCCTACAATTAATTGGCACAGTAAGTCCTGGTAGGAAAATAATAATCCAATAGGAAGAAGTTGTCGTTGGCGTGTCACGTGCGTGGTCTTCTCTGAACATATATAGGTATCCAATTACGTGACGTCTTGTTGGCTATTTATGTACATTCCTAGGGGCGTTATTACAATAAAATATCGGATTTTGGCTATTGTAGACTATGGAAGCAGTTGATTCATTAATGGCACGATCTGTAGATGTACATGACGCTGTATGCAATAATGACAATTTGTACATGAATACAAATGCAGTGCACTGGATTAACACCTTTTACAACAATCTATGAATTTTTTTTTTGTTTTGTTTAATATTTACTATGTATACACGAGCACGGAAGTATGTTATATATTACTAGCGTGGTAGGAGTGCTAGTGTCTTGTTTACATTATTTTCCTTACGAGTGCAAATCGTTTGGCAAGAGCAATGGAAAGGACAACGAATATGAGTATCATTTTCTCATAAATGGTTTATGAGATATATTTTTATCGAAATCTACAGTTTCTAAGTCATTTACAAAAACACTGAATTTCATTGTTAAAAATAAGATTCACCTCCCTCAGGCATAGCAACCTTAGCGACTGTGGCAATCCTGTTTAAACTTTATGCTTTTCTTACTCACACAGACTTTTACATTATTTGTCTCTCACATGCCTTTGATTTGAGCGTACCTGATTTGTGCGCGCTAAGTTTGATATCTACGTTTTTATTGTAGATATTTGAGACCTGTATAAAAAAACGGGAGGATAATAACAAATAGAAAATTCACAAGTTCCTACGACATTGAAATTTTTAACAGATTATGAGAGGAAAGTATTTTATTTTCATTGAACTTCACAGGAAGGGGACCACTTTGTCCGTCTTAAAGTGAAATACCTCCTGTAAAATATGTAAGTCTAGAATCAAAGTCGTTCCCGGTTTTTAGTGGAGTTCGTGTTACTCGATCTTTAGTTTTATGTGTATGTTTTGTAGATCGTTGTTTGTCCATTTGTCCTCTTTCTTTTAGGCCATTGTGTTATCTGTTCTTCTTTGATATCCGATTCCAATTACCCCTTTGGTATCTTCAAACTCTTCTTAGAAACCGCCATACTCCTAAGATACTCAAAATAATTTTTCAACAAAGGAGTATAATACCCAATTACTTAAAGTGCAGATTCAACTACAACTTTCGATATTGATTCGTCAATTGGTAAATGACAGTTGTCAAAAATACAAAAAATAAGTATATATGATTCACCATATATCTATAATGGGGGTAATTTGTCAGAAACTGTATTAGTAGTTTTATACATACGGGAATTCAGATAGGTTAACTACCTTAACTTGCTACATTTATTTGTCTGAAAGATGTATTATACCAGTCAACATCTTCTATTCATCTCATACAATGTGTAGCATGTGATTTGAATCTAGATAAGTACAACATTGTATACTCCATCAACGATTCTATTACATTAATGTTTTAAGCTCAAAATCGGGAAGATAATTTTCTATTGTACTGCTTTAATTTGATACTTGTTTAACTTCTTTATGTTGAATTAGAGATGAATTTGATAGCAATAAATACATTTGAAACAAAAAGATCGTAACAGTAAAATTGATAGCAATAGAGAAATACAAAACAAAAAAGATCGTAACGGTGAATGTATTAACGTGAATATAAAATAGTATTTGTGATTCCTATACATTGATAGATCATATCACGTTCTGTTGAGATATATAACATCAATTATCTTTGCACAATTAAAATAATAGGCAAATGTTACGGATGTTGATACAGTTCCATCATAATAAATAGGGTTGTGTTGGGATGTTGATGTTTATCGTAACTTTCAATAGGTGTCAAGCGATGTCGTGACTACCATATAGATACCTTAACAATTGAGGTGGATACAAGGTCAATAACCTGCTACCGTGGCTATGATTGTGGTGAGAAGACAACGACATTCCCAACAACACAGGCCAATTCAAAAAAGTTCTAGATATTTCTCTTTTTTTATTAGCAGCTATGAAGCATAAATCAGTTTTAAATATGAAGTAAAAGATGACAACATATCGCCGATAAACTCTTCTTTTTACACTAAGTTACAGTGGGTACACCTCGCCAAAGGAACTTGGAGCTTAATTGATGACAGCCATAACATTGACTAGTAGATATAATAAGTTCAAGTACCATACGAACGTTACAATTAATTCACACAGTAAGTCATAGTAGGAAAAAGAATCCAATGGGTAGTTCTGGTGTTCACAAGTTGTCGTTGGCGTGTATGGTGCGTGGCATTCTCTGAACATACACATGACGTCTTATTGGATATTTGTGTACATCCCTGGGGCGTTATTACAATAAAATATCGAGATTGTGACTACGGTAGAAAATGGAGGCAGTTGATGTGATATTCATTAATGGCACGATCTATAGAAGTGTATGTCGTTGTATACAATAATGACAAGTTGTACATGAATACAAAAACAATACATTGGCTTAACACCTTTAACAATAATTTTTGAATTTGTTTTCTCGTTTGATATTTACAATGTATACACGAACACGGAAGTATGCTATATATTACTAGCTTAGTAGGAAGGTTCGTGTCTTGTTTACGTATTTAATGCTTGTTTGTGTATAGTGGTGCCAACTCATATTGTGTTGTGTGTTTGTTTTGTTTTTCTTCGTCTTGTGTACCCTATGTTGCCATTTTCTGTGGAATGTCCATTTTTGATTGTCCCTTCGATATTCTCTAACGTTTATTTAGTATTCAGTTCGTGCATAAGTAAACACTAAATGATAGAAATTCGAGTGTACATCAATGTCATGAGGACTCCTTCATTATCATCTCATTAGTATAAAGTGATAGATACAAGTACACTTTGGTCTAATTGAACATTTATTTAGATCCCGTCATATGTTCTACATCTGAAAACGATACCTTATTCTTCGTAATGTAAGAATTTAAATCAATTTATCAGTAATTACTTGTTAATAATTTTTTTCGTTTCACAAGAATTATATGACATGATTGACATTAAAATACTATAAGACTTGTTCTTAAGGAGTTTGGTGTACTTATGTGATTAGAAGTATTAGTCTTATTGAGATGTTAACAGACATGATATACATTGGCTATCACTTTCGCTACAGAAAGAATATTGTTCTATACCAGATGTAATAAACCTATATTGTGGACAACAGAAATACAAAACTCCTCATAATATGTACTTGTAAATCTAAAACGTCAGGGAATGTTGACGATTTAGGACAAAGAGAAATAAAATGCTGACAAAAGTGTATATATCGTTAATACTTTGCTATCTGTGGGTTTTAGCATTAATTTGTATTATTCTAGAAGCAACTAAGTTATGGCAAAGTCTTAATATGTTTTTAATAAGATATTAATTACAAAACGCACTGTAAAAATGTATGCCCAAGTAATTTCCGTATGACATATTTTATTAATTGTACAAGAACCATGTATTCTGCTGTTTTGTTTTTGTGTTTTCGATGTTGTCGCCAGCCTTGCAACGAGTCCGTTTTACGTTAATTAAAACTAAGATAGAAGTTTGCATATTCGTCGGTCTTCCTAAGCCAATTCCGTTCCAATATTTTAATTTCATTGTGTATGTTAATAGTTTATCGAATATCACTGATGATATTTTCTTGGTTGATGTAATTATCTGTTGTGTTTACAAATTATGCATTCCGTTTTAAGAGGTATACGATATATTTCATCATCATGGGTGGAAATATGACATAGTTTCTCCTGCTTGCGGGAAGCGATCCCTCATAAATAGTAATTCGTTGGTTGTACGGTTGGCTGGATGTATATAATCTTGTGTGTCGTGTTGCTCCCAGAACATTAATCACCATTGTAGCAACTCTTAGCGACCACAAACCGGTAAGCGTGGTCAGTAATTACTTGGTTGGAATCTTCAAACTTATCTCATTGGTGGCCTGCTACACCATAAAGTGATCATTGGTGGTGCCTGCTCAATGGTAAATATGTATTATTCTGTTTGACCTGATGTACGTTAAACCTAATGGCCATCCAAGTGTCATATGGTTACATAGGTTCTGGTTTATTATGCGTAATTTGTTCTGGTCAAGAATATGGATAATATACGGTTCATTTTATGTTAAAAATAATAAAATTAGGGAAACAGTACGAAATAGCGTATCCCAGATAAACAAATATCAGTGTTTAGAATGAATGAATACAAAACAAAAGAACAAAATACAATACGATCAAATGCTTCGAAAGGGTAATCATCTCTATTTTTCCAATGGGTCCTGTCTTGAAATTCTCATTTAAAGACCATTTCTTCACATTAAATGAATTTCTATTAATAAGAAATGGAATAAGTATAAACAGATTTACATTAAAAATATCTGACAATTATAAAAGTGTCCATATATCGTCGTGTAAGAGGACTTCTGAATACATAAAATGGCACATCAGTGCCTTCTGATTGCATAAATGAAGTGCCTTACTGTATATCTGGGGAAAACACTACAATGCTATGATATAATATGTGGAAAGAAATCAATAGTTACATCAGGAACATGTCTGGAATCAGACACGGAAATCACGTGACAGTAGAACATTTCATGATGGCGACCATAAATCATTTATCATGACTTTAGTCGGGTTAATTTGTTGACGTATTTAGTTTCTCCGTTTTCAGAATTCCCTATTACTTACAAGATCTAATTCGTCGATGGCATAAATTTTAATGAAACGTTCCCTAGAAATCTTTTGCACGCGATTTAATCAAATAGTTTAAAAAAATAAAAATGTCAACCGTCATGTTTATGCACCATTAAATTGACTAATCAATTAATTGTGTTCTTCATAAGATAGGTGAGATTGGAAGAGGTTACGAATCTTTATTCAACTGTCTAAAAGCTTTTAGTAAAACAAAAGCATATGTATATTGACTATTAAAACACATATTTCATTTTTTTTGTCGTTGAGAAAGAAATCCGTTTACTTGTATTATGCATTCAAAAGAATGTTGCCATGTGGTCTCTATCAACCATTTTTGCATCTAACAACCTCCTCCGTGCTGTACAATGATGACTTCAAACGTTCATATTTTTTGGAATATTCTATCAAAATCCTTTTTTTCCTACTGAAAGAAAAAAAAAAACAAAGCCACCAACATATGCTAAAATCTGAGTCACCTCTTAGTGAGAACTAGATAATCTTGATTTCTCTGTAATTACTCATCGCCGGGTTTGTAACTAGATCAACATGACGGGTGCCACTAGTGGAGTAAACACTTCTTACTCTTCTGGAGCACATCCCTGTTTATAGTGGGATATCTTCAAACTCTTCGTACAGTGAATTATTTACCGAGTAATATATTACAGCATAATCAAGATGATAATTACTTTCTAAAGCTCGGCAATGCATATGTACGTAAAATCTACAGAGATTTAGCATAGGTTGTTAGGAAAATGTATTTCCGTCAGTAAAACTGACATACAGCTTACAAATAAGTAAATTGTGTGACGTTCTACTTTCGATGCAAATGGATAATAAACAGAAATCTAGCGATCGTGTCATTTATTCACTGACATGGAAAAAAATGGCTGGAACACTTAATCAATAAAACAGTTAAATAATCATTAAAGCGGTGAAATAAATGTCATGCATGAAATTAGAAACGGAAAATTGTTCATGATTTCAAATTATTCTGTTGTTTCCTATTAATTTGAATTGGTTATTTATATTTTATCACATGCTAAAAGCACTGCCATGACCGCACCATTTCAGTAAGAGTGGAGGTTTTGGTTCATAAAACTAGATTAACTCCCCACTTCTTATTGAAGTACTTGTACCAAACTGGGAAATTGGGTGGTTATTCATTCGTGTGTCAATGTATCGATTCTGCCTCTTTCTACGATTTTGATAATTGATTTTGAAATTGATCTGGCAGTTTGGTATTTTTTGTTGTTTTCATTTGATCTCTTACAGTTGGTATGAAGTGTCTAAATATGTCCTTTACATATTTCTAAGGGGGAAAGGCTGGTTGTTGGTTTCATATCCACAACTTCCTGGGATTCGTCTAACAGATATACCGGTCACTCATACAAAATAGTTACTGTAGGACGATTAATTCTGATTAAGAGTAAATCTTTGATGCTCTCTGTTGTTACCCGTAGACGCCATTTCGTCGAATATGAAATGATATAATGCAAAGGACGGCTTTGCAGCACTTATAGCTAGAGCAATTAGTTGAAAATCTGCGAGAATAAAATGGGAAGGTAAGCAGACACAGCACAACAAAATAGGACGAGGAAAAAGACGCGAATAAAAATAGCATCGTTTTATCGCGAAAATTATGATCTGGCGCAGATCATAGTCTACATAATAAAATGAAAAAAATACTACCCTCATGACAGTTTCAAAATCCAATAGAAAAATCATAGAAAGTATCAAACTGATACCCATAACACAGAGATATATCAGCACTCCTGGCTTGATACAGGCATTTCAATAAAACGTGGCGGTGTTAATCTTGTTTTATGGGCCCTGTTTGATTCTACTCTTTTCTCAAGTTAAATATGACATACTTGTTTATGACAACAGATACGGGCATTAATTTAAATAGTACAATGACATCATTTCTAGCACAATCCTGTGTGGGTCTTATTTCCATAATGGTTCGTTGAACATTTGTGATAATGATTCGCATTGGAAAGATCATAAATTTGTTATGGTTGAAAAGTGTTTACATCAAGGCTACAATTTCCATATATTTATATCAAAACAATTTTCTCACCATTCGAAAGACCTTGTATACAAAATATTATTATACGCGAGGTCAATAAAATATCTTATCCTTGTTTCTATGGGGATATTATTCATAAAACTTCTACATTTATTTCTGACACTTCTTAGATTTATTGTATTTATAACAATATTTTTCCCACAAGGGATGGCATAGTAGTAAGCAAGACGTAGGAATATTATTTTTAATGAGAAAAGTTTAAAAGGGTAATCAGAAACCGTAATTCAATGAACGACAGAATAGCCAAAATAAAAAAGAACAAAAGGACAAACACTGATCTACAAAACACTGTACAGACAACAGAAAGATTGAGCAACACGAACATCACTAAAACTCGGGGGTGAATCGGAAAGGTAAGCGGTTTCCACTCCATTTAACACAATCTAGTTATCAAGGTTGGCATCACATATGCGTAGATATCATAACCAATGACATCATTTGTTTTTAACAGTTACCAGAAAAAGGACAAAAAGACAAAGGATGATATACAACACACTGCACAGAAAACTACAGATTCAGCAACACGAGCCCACTCAATCAACAAGACGAGCCCACTCAATCAGCAACACGAGCCCACTCAATCAGCAACACGAGCCCACTCAATCAGCAACACGAGCCCACTCAATTACTTTCTACAATTATAAATGTGCATTACTTCTACTGAAATGGTATCCAAGGTACACGTAGAATCGAAAGTATGAAATCAGTGAATTGTTGTCATGGTAATATTAAAATAATCAAATCATACATCACAAAAATACCATCACCACCGAGTTAATAGTCTTTCCTTTTGTTTGCTTGTTGTAAATTATGAGAAGGTTGTTCCACTTGAGTGAGCGGAAACATGATTGTTTTGTTATGAACTGTCAATAATTATATCTGCAGACCCTATTGTAATATATAACAAATAAAACATTTTGATTGCTACACGCTTCATTACATGTATGCAACTATAAATCACCCTTTTTACGTTAATGAAATTTCGTTATCTAATATCAAAATCATAGCTCCGTTTTTGTTTTTTTTTTCAAATTTCGACCTTATTATACCGTTTGGTTTTACATCCACTCAAATGGAATTTGACGTTATTTCGTTTTTCTGTTAAATTCGTTAAATTATAAAGAAACAAGTCGCCCATATTTAAATTTACCACACAAGTCCATATACAGATGAGTTAATTCGGTAAACTCTTTTCCTTTTGAAATCGATATGAACTTCCTGTGAGGTTGGTCAATGGGAGAGTATACGCTATCGCCAAAGTGGCGCCATTACGACAAGAATCATTTCGTTATTATGAAAGGTCAAAGATATAATGACATAGCAGTCTGACGTACTTAAGAAAGTAGTTCTACTGAATGCAGTTTTGCATGATTTCTAGTATAACATTTTTGGGATATTTCTATAATACATTTGTATGATTGATTTGATTGATTGATGTATAGCGCCAACTGTAGCAGTATTTCAGATAATGCGTGACGTGAATAAATTTTAGAATTTGTTGAATGGATTTACATTGAAACATAAAATATAACGTCCCGTGTGCAATATGTATGTTGTAATGACAACGAGAAAGGCTTTAGAAATAAGAAATGCTGAAGGGAAAAATGTGCCACTGTGAATTTAGAATGCCACAAAATATAATGTATAGGATTTGAAAAATTGTCATGTAATTTGCACCCAACGAACACTACCAACAAGCTATTGCTCATTAGGACTTCCTGCGAGTTGTATTCTACATGGAAGGAGAGTGCCAATTCCCAAATACTAGACACTAATTGTCATTTCGTCCATTTCTTTCACCAGGAGTATTCTCATGGTAATTTATACATATAATAGTGTGAAATGTTTGAGCTGTTTCAATCGCCAAATAGGAAAAACAAAAACTCGTTTATGAACATTTATTTACACATAACTACCATTACTGTTGATGTCAAATATCTAAATCTCATCATTCTGGAAATAAAACTAATTAACACATTATTAGTATGTTCTATGGAGTGTCACAAATGTATTCTAACAATAAGGAACAAAAAAAAAGCCCAGTTAATAAATGCAATTATGGTGTCCATAGCAAAATGTGAATGAAATGAATTTTGATGTCAAATTCTGTTGTTTAGTTGCTTTTCTGTATATTAGCCTTCTTCCCTTATGGCGTTTAACGCTACTTTCAACAATATTTCAGTTATAACGGGGGGGGGCGGGGGAGGGGTAGTTTTATTGGTGGAGGAAACGGAGTACTCGGAAAAAACCACCGACCTTCCGCAAGTCACTGACAAACTTTATCACATAATGTTGTCTTCAGTACACCTCACCTCAGTGGGATTCGAACGCACAACGTTAGTGGTGATAGGCACTGATTTCATAGGTAGTTGTAAATCCAACTTCCATACGACCACGCCCACGATGGCCCCCTTATCACAAGAAAATACCAAGTAACATATTTATCAAGATAAGAAACAAGATACCTTTTATCATTGTTGGCAGTATACGTTTAACATGATTTAAAAGTAGTGTCATTCCATTTTGGATTGACAGATTGAGTATACATGTAGATATACCCGAGACAAGAACAATACGTCATCCAATTAATCATGTAGTTAAAAAGATTGTGTTGTGATGAAGATATACTAGTGTTATATTCCAAGTCAGTAACGGCCCACCATCGACCACCCATTACAATGTTGTTCAAAAAGGAGCTGCTGCATTTTGATCTAAACGTGCAAATGTGTGATATTCTCCAAAATTTCTCTTTCATGACTGGCCATCAGAATTTTAACACGATGGATGCCACTAGTTGAGCAGAAACTCTTCACGCTTCCGGTGCACGAGAATTCACCCCGTTTTTTTTATGGCGTTCGTGTTGTTCTTTAGTTTTCTGTGTAGTGATTTGTAGATAATTGTTTGTCATTGCCCTTATTTTTAGTTATTATTCTGTTCGTCCTTTATCGATATACGACTGCTGATTATCCATGTGGTATATAAAAATTGTTCTTACTACCTATTACCATTCTTGGGCGAGTTGTGTAATTCACCTTGAAATACAAACTGATAAAACTTTAAATCAACTGTTGTCTATGTGTTGGTCGTTAAATTCCTCTGGGTAGAAATTACTGTTCATGACTAAATAGCATTAATCGATGTCATTTTAATTTCGTCAACATATTTCTTGTGAAAAATACATCAGTTAGTTAACGAAGATGAACCACAGGACATGTCATTAAGATAAAGATCACAGTCCTATGTTCAAAATCATGCATGCAAATTCCAGATTATTTTTTACCAAGACAGGGATGAACAAGGTACAACATAAGTACTAATACAACATATGAAACAGACACATATATGCACCAAATAACATGTATTGATATGATGTAAAACAACATGAACCTCGTTTAAATCATTACACAATCATGTTTTAGTAATTTAGAAGTGGCAGACAGAGTGCCCCCCATGTTTGTTATTGTATACATATAACTGTTACTTCTATAGTTATTGTTTGTGATATAGAGATAAATAGTGTCAAACAGTAAATCACATCAACTCTAAAACAGCCTTAATGTGTAAACATTTAACCACATAATAACGTTACATCATGTACATAGATGAAATTTAACAACCAAACATTTTATTTATAATGGGATCTCATTTTTACATTAACAGTTTGATCTACTGTTTTCATGATGCAATTGATGATAAGATTTTACATGACAATAATCAGAATGTGATCTAAATGTTGAATGTTTGACAAGAGCTACATTTGGTTTGTAAAGATAATTGGATGCATTTGTACGTTGTGTACTTGGGATTTACGTTTAGCAAAGATTAGGACAAATTATTTTGATGGAACTACAATAAAAATAAATCTTGTACATGTAATATGATATTACAATCAGGAAATCTTAATGTAATTTTCAAACAAACATGTGCAATTCAATGCTAAAATATGGATTGCAAGCATAAATTTACGAGCTTAAAATTACAAAATACTAAAGCTTACTTCAAAATGACAATTCACACAAGGAAGTAAGCGTACGACATTGTTGAAAGTGGCTTAAACAACTATCATAAAATATAGCTTAATCCTTCCGAAGCACCTGTCAATTGTTATCTTCTAACGTTTCCTCGGATTATCAGGAAGGATTAACAATTGATGTATGATATTTTATTTATCTTCCTGTTTGTTGTTTTGTTCGTAAATTAATTGTACAAATTCACATTTTGTCAGTATGCAGTTGTTAATACACTACACTCAGAAACGAAGTCAACTAGTACAAGCTATCTATTGAACCATATTTAAAGCTTAACGATATGCAACCAAACAAAAAACAAAAACGTCATAGATTTGTACCCTCCTTTATATACTGGTCAAAACTACAAGCGTTTTTTGTATCTGAGATTTGACTAAAGCATATAATATATGCCTTATTTTGTTTATGTTAGGCTTGTGTTTTACTGTCTAACGGTTTTATGATATGGTATATCCGTGCTGTGACGACATGAGTAATATAGGAATCTAGTACATGTAATATGTTACGTTTATCATGTACGGAAAGTTTGAAGATACCAAAAGTGTCATCAGAAACCATACTTCAAAGAAGGACATGAAATACAACTGCCAAAGTGTCATCAGAAACCATACTTCTAAGAAGGACATGCAATACAACTGCCAAAGTGTCATCAGAAGCCATACTTCAAAGAAAGACATGCAATACAACTGCCAAAGTGTCATCAGATACCATACTTTAAAGAAGGACATGCAATACAACTGTCACCAGAAGCCATACTTCAAAGAAGGACATGCAATACAACTGTCAAAGTGTCATCAGAAGCCAGACTTCTAAGAAGAACATGCAATACAACTGCCAAAGTGTCATCAGAAGCCATACTTCACAGAAGGACATGCAATACAACTGTCAAAGTGTCATCAGAAGTCATACTTCAAAGAATGACATCCAATACAACTGCCAAAGTGTCATCAGAAACCATACTTCAAAGAAAGACATGTAATACAACTGCCAAAGTGTCATCAGAAGCCATACTTCTAAGAAGGACATGCAATACAACTGCCAAAGTGTCATCAGAAACCATACTTCAAAGAAGGACATGCAATACAACTGTCAAAGTGTCATCAGAAGCCATACTTCAAAGAAGGACATGCAATACAACTGTCAAAGTGTCATCAGAAGCCATACTTCTAAGAAGGACATGCAATACAACTGCCAAAGTGTCATCAGAAGCCATACTTCAAAGAAGGACATGCAATACAACTGCCAAAGTGTCATCAGAAACCATACTTCAAAGAAGGACATGCAATACAACTGTCAAAGTGTCATCAGAAGCCATACTTCAAAGAAGGACATGCAATACAACTGTCAAAGTGTCATCAGAAGCCATACTTCAAAGAAGGACATTCAATACAACTGTCAAAGTGTCATCAAAAGCCATACTTCTAAGACGGACATGTAATACAACTGCCAAAGTGTCATCAGAAGCCATACTTCTAAGAAGGACATGTAATACAACTGCAAAAGTGTCATGAAAGCCATACTTCAAAGAAGGACATGCAATACAACTGCCAAAGTGTCATCAGAAGCCATACTTCAAAGAAGGACATGCAATACAACTGTCAAAGTGTCATCAGAAGCCATACTTCAAAGAAGGACATGCAATACAACTGCCAAAGGAAATAGGAAACACATATACACACTAGAATAATTAATATTCCAACTATCACAAAATAACATTTAAAACGTAAATAAGGCTAATATTAAGAAATGCACAGGTAAACTGCAAACATGATGCATGTACATATGAAAGGCAAATGCGGATGTCTTATAAGAAGCAGGAACTACTTTGCCTTTCGTGATCACCTGGGTTCACCCTCGGTATTTGGTGGGGTTTATGTTGCTCATCCTGTAAGTTTTCTGTGTTGTGTTTTGTTTGTCTTTGACCGTCCTGTGTCTTATGTGCCCAATGTTGCCAGTGTCTTTTCGGTTTATGTTTATCATAAGCAAACATAAAGATATACAGGTTTCTGAAGCGATACAAAGACTGCATAATATTCACACTGGTGGCATTATTGTCGATGCAATATACCATTGTCAGACCTAATTGTATAATGATAAAAGCTAACTAGCACAACTGAATCAGTCAATGAACCACTCTGTTGTTATTTAATGTTTGGAAAAAAATGTAAAAAATTATTATTTTAAAATAATTGAATGCACAAACTCAACTTCATTTGTAAGGAATTTTACATTGGAATCGCTGGTGTTATTGTACAATTATGTCATGATTCTCATTGTTACGCGGAAGCGGAAGCAGTATTTCCAGTATATGCATGACGATGGCCTCTTATCAACACGAAATATATTTGTCCGAATCGCCATCCATGGGTTTTGTTGGAGTTAATATTATGTAGCATTTAATGTTACATTTTCTTCTTGTCCACTAAAGACAATCTTTGAACTGCAACGTATTCAAAATACTACTTCAGAGCAATGACAATTAACTGTGCTTTCTCCTGTAGAATTTCCGATCATAAATATTTGTACCATATCATGATGACATGATTCAATTCAGAAAACTAGTGCAATGGATTTATTGGTATTTATCAAAATGTCTTCCACAACCCGTATTATAGTTAAGACAACATCAATGAAATATAATTATACTTTAAGACAAAGACAAAGATTATACCACGGGATCTAGTTACTACAGTAATTGATAGTAATTGATTCTACTGTCAGTCATTGTTTTGTCATTATCAATATTTAGCTAATATTCCCTTTGATCTTTAAAGCTGTTAATGATATTATCAGGCTAAACGTTTGATAAAAACATAGTATTAACAATTGTTAATACCTATTAATAACAGTGCATAAATACAAAATACGACACAGGAATTATAATTGAAGCTGTATATCAAGTGTTGTGTATATAACATAAATACTTTTCAATAGTCTACACCTCCCAAAAAATCTAGCTGAAATAAATAGGAAACACTTCAGTTTTATTATAAATGCAGACATTTTTGCACATTTTTTGTCTTTTGTTTTGCTTCTGCCCCCACTGATAAATGTAAATGACCCCTACATTTTTCGGGACAGAGAATGACATCACACTCGTTTCAAATAAAATTAGAAATGCAATGCATGGCTGATTATTCCGACTTCGTTAAAATAAAATCAACAGATTTGTTCGTTATGGCAGTGATTTATTGAGAAATAAAGATAAAAAAAAAAGGTCTTGGGATAAAATATCGACGATTGTGACAGCATTTCCAACATGGCTATATAACATATAATTGGATTAAAATCTTCCAAATGTTTCTATATTTTCTCCTATTTTTTACAAACGTCACCACAATGCTAAATTTCAAACCGAAATCGCCATGCCTGATTTTTTTTTAATAATTGTACAAAAGGTGACCGTAAGTAAATTTTCATTGTGTATAGTGAACAATAGAACAGAATAGGAATTTATCATAAAATAGCATAATTATAATTTGTCAAGATTGTAATGCTATATAGGGATAAAAATGCTATTAGTGAAATGTGTTACAACAAATTGAATTCCTGTCGCTATCATATAACACCTATTTGCGTCGCTATCAATGTGATATCTCGAACAACTTATCATTAATAGTATCTATACATTACTATAACAACGTGAATAATCACGGATTCATTCACGGTTTATGATGGGGTTGGTGATACTCAATCTGTAGTTTTCAGTGTAGTGTTTTGTAGACCATATTTTGCCTTCTTGTCCTTACTATGGTCATTGTATTTTCTGTCGATTCACAGTTGCCGATTACCCCTTTGAATCTCCACACTTTTTTTTATTCGAAGCGGTGTAATGTATTCAGCAGTCAGACAAATACCATACCGTAGTGTTTCGGCTCCTTTCCATATTCGCATTTTGACATATTACATGATTGCATTGTCTAAATTCCATCACGATGGCGTCAGGGAATGTTTCTAATGCATCATAGACAGACGGTTACATAATATCATACATGTTATATTTTGTCGATTGTTGTTGTATCTGTTTTGCTACTTGTTGGTTAGGAACTATTCCAGATATGATCTGATTTGTTGAAGATTTTCTGACGGATCTTTTTCGTTTAATCATTATAGCATATGTGTAAGAAATACATCTAAAAAAGAAATCGGTAACTTTATTGACCGAATTCAGATTTACCTTGAAGAAGAATTTGAAGATACCAAAGGTGTAATCAGAACCCGTAAATCGAAGAGGGACAAACAAGACAATGACCAAACGAAAAAGGACAAACTACGATATGTAAAATATTACTCATAAAACTAAAGATCGAGTAACACGAACCCTACTAAAAACCTGGGGTTATTTTACCCTTAGGTGTCAGTTTAAGCAATCTGGTAACTTAATGTAGCGATACATTAGCATACGTCGTATACATCATCAATAGTTTAATATAAGCTTGGAAAGTCAAACTGCTTATAATATATGAGTCACCAACAACAAAACGGTCAAATCTAGCTAGCTATGGAGATGATAAGTTATGATATGCATCTACACAGGCTTAATAGACAACCAAAACGAATACTGCATTATTTAGCAGAAATGGATATGATTTAAACAACTTTTAATGGAAATCGAATCTCTTTTCACTTCATGTGTTAGACATTACTCAATACTGTTGTGTTGTTTTCGTAGTTGTTGTAAACGAATTATAAAATCACAGGGTCAAACAGTAAAACAGCCTTAATGTGTATTATATTTAACATGTCATGATCAGCATGAACAAACTTAACAACACATTCAGAATTAGCATCGTTGATGCTTAAGCGTCAATCCTAAAATTTATTTTGTAATCTCATTTTACCAACAGCTTGATCTACAGAATGTATGATTAACTTCATTTTCTAATAAAAAAGCCTCTATGACGTATTTTACAATCTTTTATTACTGTATATTATGGTTGTTTTTACGGTTTTTATATATTTTTCGCATTTGTACACACCATTATTTAATTTATTATATATATTCCGGGAGAAACAAATTACCAATTATTTTCTCTATTGTCAACGTTAATGGTGTCTCCAATTGAATAACTGTCGGCATCATAATTTAGTTGACCATTACATGATATCAGTTTCACAGCTGATTAAAGATATATTGACTCCCATGGAACTTTATCTGTCCCCTTAGCGGGTACTGTCCACACCAAACAACACTACTGACATACCACTAATGTTATAGTAACAGAAACGAGAAATTCAACGAAATATGATTATCTGATAAACCATTGTTAGTTACATTGACGATAGCAGTATTAAATTCAGCATGGAATGCTTTATTGCTTTTCCATATCATTATACACAGCCAATATCGTGAACATCACGAAGTATATTATTGTCCCCCGACGCTTCGTCGAAGGGGACTATAGAAATGGGTGTCGTTCGTCCGTCCGTGTGCTTGCTTTCCAGATGATAACTTGTGAATGAAAAGTCAGATTGAAGCTAGGTGTGGTATGTAAGTGTATCTTATGAAGAA
>MJUT01007523.1:21593-35047 GCA_002080005.1 Gigantidas platifrons
TAAGTTTTATTCTCATCTCATATTGTTTTGCATCAGCTATCACATTCACTTTTTGTTATTGAGTAGAATACTGACAAACTAATTTTACTGTATTCATACGCGTCTTACGAAAAAAACAACAGCCCCACTTTATTTGTAATTTGATATTTTGACTCATTAACTGATATTTAACACGTCCATTATGGGGGATTTTAGTTGATCTAATAATTAATAGAGAAAACCGTTAATTTCATCATAGAAGTCATTTTGTGAATGAGGAAACTGAGTATCCGGAGAAAATCACCGGAACAAACGCCAGAGAATACCGAAGTCATAGAAAAAAAACATTTGTTTTATCGAGTCCACCTAACCATCCGCGAGAGGCAAACACACCAACCTCATTGGTAATTTAATAAATAAAAATCTAACTGTCATACAAGCTCGACCATATAGGAAGATTTACGATAGGAAAATCAGTGAATATTTATTCAGTTAATATTAACTATCCCATATCTGTTTTGTGTAAGAAAGTCTTAATATGAATTATTAGTAAATTATCATTTATGGTTATTCCAAACACTGTCCAAAAGAAAAAAGGTCAAAACACTACCTAGAAAATTAAGCAAGATTGAGCAATGCGAACCTCACTAAAACCCGTGATGAGCATAAGTTTTCTGGAAGGGGAGGTAAGCAGTTCCACCTCCACCAGTGTTCGTCGTGGTATTTTTCGTGTTACAATAATCTTCAACCTATTGATAAACTAAAGGTTGGATATCAATTAATGTAAACAATTTATCTGGTAGAGATTTACTGTCTAATACTAAGATGACGTCCAGGGTTAATCATAGTCTTCAAGTTAGCATGGTAGTATTTAGTAAAATACTATTTTTTATCTCTACCGAAAAGTTTGAAAGTCCGAAACAAGAAGCAGAAAACCAGAGAACAAAAGAACAAGCTAATTTTTTGTTGTTGCAGTGACGCTTCATCATTTTACATTTACAAACTAAGAACGTTGATGTCTAATTCAGTGCACACGACGTTTAACTGGAATAATCTTCATCAGGTACGTTACTGGAATAACCTTCATCAGGAACGTTACTGGAATAACCTTCATCAGATACGTTACTGGAATAACCTTCATCAGGTACGTTACTAGAATAACCTCCATCAGGTACGTTACTGGAATAACCTTCATCATGTACGTTACTAGAATAACCTCCATCAGGCATGTTACTGGAATAACCTTCATCATGTACGTTACTGGAATAACCTTCATCAGGTACGTTACTGGAATAACCTTCATCACGTACGTTACTGGAATAACCTTCATCAGATACGTTACTGGAATAACCTTCATCAGGTACGTTACTGGAATAACCTTCATCAGGTACGTTACTGGAATAACCTTCATCAGGTACGTTACTGGAATAACCTTCATCAGGTACGTTACTGGAATAACCTTCATCAGGTACGTTCATAGTCAAAAGAATGAAAGCCAAACAATGTAAAAGTCTATGGGAGCTAAATCAGTTTAACCCCGTCACTTTTTATTGGTATGCCTGTGCCAAGTTAGGACATTGAACTGTTATGTATATGTTTGTCCTCTGTTTCTTCAATTTCTCGATTTGATTTTGTAGCTGTTCCGACAGCGTGGTATGTTTTTTTTTTTTTTTATTATTTAGAATTTGTAAATTTCAAACATAAAATGTATGTAGAAAACATTATGTCATTGTCGAAGCACTGGCTATCGTGCGGGTTATGTCTTCCAGGAATACTAGTCCACAAGTAGACGAATAGACCAAATGATAGGAATAAAACATAATTCGCATAATTCGTTTCTGGAGTAACCTTCATAAAGAAAGTTCATAGTCAAAAGATTTGAAAGCCAAACAATTTTAAAAAATCTTTGAGAGCAAAAAAAACACAAGTCCCAAACACGATAGCCAAAATGGACTAAGATTACATTTGTCTGAGAGACTTTGACATTAGTATTAATAAACAATATTAATTAGGAACGAACTTTAAATCTACAATATAAATATTTCTACTTATCTGTTTCAGTGACTCCAGTCGCAATAAAGTACATTCTGCCAAAGAAAATACTATAAGAGTTTAATATGATGCGTACTGTGATTAGCGTCTACCATCTAAAATATATTATACAGTGGAACCTGTCTAATCCGACGCACCAAGGGACCAGGAAAATTTGTTGGATTGTACAGGATGCCAGAACCTGTCTAAATCGACGCACCAAGGGACCAGGAAAATTTGTTGGATTGTACAGGATGTCAGAATACTCAGGTTTTTTTTTAGTTAAAAGAAAGACAGTGGAACCATAAATATTTGTCAGATGTCACAGGATGTCGCATTGCACAAGTTCCACTGTATATATCTTGATTTTCATTTTCAGGTAGTGAATGTCTCATTCTTGAAATGCATAATGCAATGGTGTATAATGGAATTTATATCGTATTATAAATCATACAAAACAGGTTGGTCTGGTCATTAGAAATTTCTAGACAGAGAATTTATTCTAAAACACTGAACAACTCGACAGAAGTCATTGCCAAATATAATATATTGCAGATATAATACAAATTGTTTGATTTGTCAAGAAAGACGCCATTACAGGAAGAGAAATTAAAATTAACTTAATACAATAGTTATAATGTCTTCGGTGATAGCTCAATAGTGATCAAATGTAAATGAATGACTTATTATACCCTACAAGAGGGTCAAGTTAAGTGAGTCCATAGTTCTATTAATTTGAATACTAAACAGCAGTGGCATCGTTGTTTCAATGCCTCGTCTTGTTTCAAAAGTTAGATCGATTGTAATAGTAGAGGAAGAAGAAAGGTGATCTCACTCTCCGTGCTTTGTTTTGTATTTGATGTCCAATTAAATATCTCACTGATTTTTTGTAATGTCGTTTTTAATTTCTGTGTAAAAAGGTGTTCACTTCACTATATTATTTCTATATTAATTATGAAAAGAAACATTACAATCCGATCCTATGGTACCACTGATTCTATGTTTCTGTGTATTCACCTCCTATTTTTTGTCAATCAATTTCCGCCGCCACAGTACCATAGAACCCCGATATAAACAATAATGATCAACAATTCCATCAATGTCAACAATGCGAACACCAAGCAATTGAACACAAACATACACAACGAGATATAGCGTTCAAAATCCAAGCCCTGGCGTGGGATAGGCACAAAAAAGTAACGGGGTTAAACCGGTTAATAGGATCACAGCCGTTACGGTTAGATTTGATTTGCTTTTTGTTGTTTAACGCCACTTTCAGCAATATGTCAGCTATATCATGGCGACCAGTTTTAGTGGTGAAAGAAGCCGGAGTACCCGGAGAGAACCAACGACCACGGGCAAGCAACTAGTAAACTTTATTACTTGCGGCTGCGAGTCGAGTGCACTGTTTTTTTGTAATTTTCAAAGCCGGACGCGAACCCACGCCGTATTGGTGATAGGCTTGTATGAGTTGTTAGGTAATCCAGCTACCTAACTCATTGAGCCACACGGGCCCCCGGTTAATAGAATCACAACCATTACGTTTAGAATTTATGTTTAATATGACTTTACGTTGTTAGAAGGTTGAATATTTTTCGGTTTCAAATAAACATAAATATTTCCTTTTCTAAGATAAACTCTTATTGCTGCTTTTTGTGGGATATCTCAATTTTTTTCATCAACATTTAACCTTCAAATTGTGAAGTGATTATCATATCAATTCGGTATGGTTTTTTGGATTTATTAAAACTGACGCTAATTTTGAAGCTTCAACACTAACTAATATGCTTTGATATTTCAATGCATATGTTTCCATCTGAAATATGGAATCATGCTCCAATGGTAGATCATTATCTCCATAGGGTTTCCATAAGAAATGGAATTGTTATGCATACCCAATGGGCTTATTAGTAAAACCTGGTTATAAACAATGCATAATTATAAAGATGTCATTTACATAATTGGTCATTAACCACTAATTATTGGTTAATATTTTTCACTATTGGTTTTACATGATGTTGGACAATAAACAAAGCAATTATGCTTGTAATAATCGAATTAACTAAATACGTCACAGTAAATTATGGTTTCAAGAAATATGAGTTTTTAAAGAGTCTTGAAAAATAACAGATGGCACTTTTCAATGTCCGTATTATCTGTTTAACAAAATTGCAAAGAATTATGCGTTAATATGTTTTAAATTTGCGGCTTAAACAGACTATAAACAGTACTCATCGTAGGCCCCCTGGTAACTAGTCATGACAAAGCTACATCATATAATACAGAAAAAGAATAATTATATGTTTTCTAATCTTTGCTGTGCCTTTTGATACGAAGTAATATCTGTTGACAAAGTTAAGAGTATTATTTTCCCCCTTTTAATTATAAATGACAATGTGAATTTCTGTTTTTTAAAATCGAGACAATCGTTATTTTACAAAAAGATATATTTCTCATTTCATACAATTTAAGACGTGCTACAATTCATTCTGAGAAGCCATTGTTGTTTCGGTGCGGTACGACCTCAGGGGAATTGCATTAGACGAGAATAATGAAAAGAAATAAACAATTCTCTTGACAGAGAGAATGTCTCCGTTCTCTCATTTTTTGTTCCTTTATTTGATCATTTCTAATAACGGAAAGACCAATCGATCAGTCTTTACAAAACCCGGTGCTTAGAAATGGCGGTAAATAAAAGTCTAAGCAGACGTCTTGGCGTGGTTATGGCTAATCGTGCTATATGTTACATGTCTTTATTTGTAACTTATGATGAAACACAGCTTTCCTTTTGTAATAATGAAGAAAATCGTAATTAATTGAAAGACCTACTTAAATTATTGGTCTGTCGTGTAAATCCAATTGTGTTTATGTTCAAGACGACTTCACATTTTCGCCTATTCTAAGTTTTTGAATATTAATCTGTTAGTTAAATATAGCCCTGAAATATTTAGATTTTATCTACGCAATAATTGATGCATAGACAAATTATCATGACATACTACCCCATTTCATACGTAGAAGCATAAAAAAGGCATTTTTAGGGGAATTATAAAATAATCAACACTTATAATTCAAAAGACATGTGAATGTTTGAAACAGGCACAGACACATTTAGATTTATTCTATAAAGTAGAAACATATATTTTCTTATTATGGAATTTACATTTTATTAATATTTGGAGGATTTTATGTATATATATGTGTAAAACCTTATGTCATGTTAAAATATTCCGAGCACAAAAATATGATCTCAAACTATCAGACACCATCGTGGCCGTGGTCGTATGGTAGTTGCATTTTTAACTACCCGTGCAATCAATGCATATAAGCACTAACGTTGTGAGTTCGAATCCAGCTCAGACGAGGTGTACTCGATAGAACATTATGGTATAAAGTTTGTCAGGTCGGAGGTTTTCTCCGGTTTCATCCACCAATAAAACTGATCTCCACGATATAGCTGAAATATTGTTGAAAGTGGCGTTAATCATTCAGTGGATTGCTGGTATGCCCTTAATAAAACACACAGCCTCTTCCTCCATAAATGCCTAAAGATGCCAGTTCCTATGGATCATCTAGTCTCACTCGTTTTTTGTAAGTGTTTTTGTTTTTGTTTTTGCTATTTACTTTTATTTAGTGACAGTTGATTTATCCGAGTGATGGTTTTATTCGAGTGTTTTTACAATTGTATTTTGATTTGGTTTCATTTTGCAGCTAGACAGAGATTGTGTACTATGGATTCGTTCGTTTCACAAAACTGCTTCTTTTGAAATTCCTAAACGAAATTGAAGCATTTATCTCGAAAACAACAAAGTTGAATGTCTTATTAAACAATAAAACCGCAATGCAAAAAACCAACATATGCATGCAATACATAACTCATGATAATGAAATTGAAATCAATGGCTACCAAAGTCAATGTTTGCTTCGTCAATCAATCAACAAGATTAAACAATTTAACATATCAGATTAATTTGATTTAAGAAGAGTTTGAAAATATCAATGGAGTAATCAGACTTCTTATATCGAAGAAGAACAGACAACACAATGGCCAAAAGAAAATATCACAAAACGATCTACAAAACATACATAGAAAACTAAATATCGAGTAACACAAAACCGACAAAATAATCTAATCTTTTGATTCTTTAAGAACGAATTTGAAAACTACATAAAAAAAATCGTAAAACAAGTAGAAAGATGATTATTTTTAATGTCTCACTTGTGTTATTCTGTCTATCTTATTGTAGGTTCTATAGTTTATCTACTGTCTCTTTCACTTGTGTTATTCTGTCTATCTTATTGTAGGTTCTATAGTTTATCTACTGTCTCTTTCACTTGTGTTATTCTATCTATCTTATTGTAGGTTCTATAGTTTATCTACTGTCTCTTTCACTTGTGTTATTCTATCTATCTTATTGTAGGTTCTATAGTTTATGTACTGTCTCTTTCACTTGTGTTATTCTGTCTATATATCTTATTGTAGGTTCTATAGTTTATGTACTGTCTCTTTCACTTGTGTTATTCTGTCTATCTTATTGTAGGTTCTATAGTGTATGTACTGTCTCTTTCTAATTGGTATTTAACCTTGGTTTATAGACACATTTTTTAAAGCCTGACATTTATAAAGTTACATCTTTATTTGAAATTGGTTTAACAAGGCATTTGTAATGGTAAGTAGTACAAATGTCCAGTATTATTTCCAATTAAGTTTAAAGTTGTTTTTGTCGCAAAAACATACGTCTCCCCCGCAACTACCATCTTCCGGGAAAGCTATGCGAATTTCATAGGCAGTTGTAAAAATGTATATATCAAACTGACACATTAAAATACAGATTTAAAATGTAGGAGTTTCCCGTAAAGGAAGCATCTGACTTTTTAATGGTATATTCTTAGAGGCCAATAACTCCTTCAAAACTAAGTCTACATGTATCAATCTGCCAAAGCAACGTATACTTCTCCATATGGCGATCAGAATGCATGCAAAGTCCCCATTTAATTGTGTTTTGATTAAAAACATAGCAGCGATAGGCATTTCTACAACTTGCTTGAATCGAAACATTGCATGCATAAACAGGGGAGCGATTCAGTCTCATGTGACTCTCTTTCTGTTACTGTCCGTGATTTATATTGCTCATATGGGGTTGTGACTCCATCCATATCACCAAGCTGTGGTATTTTAAACTGTCGCTATGCAAGTATTATTAGCAGTTACGATTTCGATTTATAGTTAAGACAAACGGAATTATAATTCCTTCTTGATTTTAATTAGTTTAACAGTGCATTATCGATTGCTACCGGTACAAATTGAAATAACATGATTTGTGAGACGGAAAACACCAATAACATTATTCGTTTATGTATGATTAACTTTAGGAAGTGTTTCAAGACATCAAAGGGTAATCAGAATCCAGAAATCGACAGACAAAGCAATGGTCAAAAAGAAAATGAACAAAAGCACAAATAACTATCTACAAAATATTGCACGTAAAACTAAAGATCGAGTAACATGAACCCCACTGAACTCAGGTGCTCCGGAAGGGTAAGCTGTTCCTGTTCCTCTAGTGGCACTCTAGTTACAAACCCGATGATAAGTTCATTTCTGTCTTTATATTAAAGCCATTCTGGGAATTTAATGATTGGCATATTTCTCTTGAATGCCGTAGATTGTGGGTTCGATCCCATGTCAGGATCAAACCAAACTATAACCTTGGTATTTGTTGCTTCTCTGATAAAAGGCAGCATTAAGGAGTATGAACAGAGAATTGTTGGCTCGGAGTCAGGAGTCCGCGTAGAGCAAGGTGATTATCTGTGGACTGTTGTTGCAGAGAGCTAGCACTATAAAATCCAATTCAGTATTTCGTTTTTCTAGTACAAACTAAATATTACCTCCATATCATCTAAAGGTAATGTGCTCTCGCTATGATATATCTGAAACGTTGGTCACTTAAACGACACTGTTGCCCACTAACTGCTGACGAGAAGAATGGTTGTACTTTGGAAAACAATATTATAATGATATATTATATTTAAAACAATTCAAAGTGGAAGACCGAATATATTGATGATTAAAAAACCCTAGAACAATATTTATTTGTAATATCATCATGTTCCTTGTAAAAAGTTAGCGGTTATGCATTTGTGTTTTAGAGGTATAAATTTTGACACTTTCTACGATTTTGATTTTGGAATTGTTCCGCCAGTGTTTTTCATTTTTTAGTGATACATATAGTATTGCAATACACATTAAAGATACATATAAGCCTGTGAAAATGAAGCCAAAAAGTGTCAGAATTAGATGTTTGAGCTGACAATTATTTTGCTCTACCCTCAACGGGATCCCAGCACACATCTTTGAAACACTACCGCTCCAATCACCTAGCCATATGCACAGAGTCCTAGACCACTCGCCTACATAGCATAATAGCATAAATAATCGAAGTATTGCCCTGTCCCGTAAGGAGCAGACAAAAAAGGTCAAAGATACATTGTTGTGGTCATCTATGCACATGGGAGATAACTCTTAGTTCAAAATAATTTCTTTAAGTATAACGTAATTCAAATACAGTCCAACCTGTATTAAGAGGTCACCTTTGAGACAAAGAAAAAGTGTCCTTATAAGGCAGGTGACCTCTTAAAAGAGTTTCAATGCATCTGACATCGTCCATGACATGACAAGAACAAGGTGACCTTTTAATACAGGTGACAGCATGGACAGGTTTGACTGTAGATGCTAGAACTGAGCTCCGGTCCTTAACATTCGGGATTCCTTTTGTTTGTACATACAAGTTTAATAATAAATCATTGGCGTATTTATGTAATTGACATACAAATTATTTATGTTTGAAATTTTAGTTTCTAAATTATGTAATTTATTATAACGAAGGTCAGTCTCCCTCAGGTATACATGTAGGTACAATGAAACCTTTGTCCACATTGGCTATCCTGCTTAGAACTTTAGCTTTTCTTGCTTCCAAAGACCACTAAATTATTTGGCTTCCTAATCTTTGGCTATGATTTTGATTTGATTTAGATTTTTGGTGTTTAACGCCACTTTCAAACAATATTTCAGCTATATCATGACGACCAGTGTTAGTGGTGGAGGAAGCCGGAGTACCCGGAGAGAACCACCGACCATGGACAAGTAACTGGTATAAGCTTTATCACTTGCGGCTGCAAGTCGAGTGCACCCTTTTTTTGTAATTTACAAAGCCGGGTGCGGATCCACGCCGTATTGGTGATAGGCTTGTATGAGTTGCTAGATCCAACGACCTAACTCATTGAGCCACCCGGGCCCCTCTTTTGATTATGAGCATACCAGATTTTCTGCAATGTACGCGAACTCTCCTTCCTGTCTACAAACAATATCATCTGTTTTTCTGTAATGTTCACTTGTTACTGACAGCAAGCTCCACCTTCCAGTATATATCGCCATATATCGAGAGCAAAGTTATTAATAATGCATAAAAAAAGATTGAGACTATCAAATTTAGCGTGGTTGATCTTATAATGCCCTTATCTTAAGCGACGTTAGAAAATAAAAAAAATAAAAAAAATGAGTGGGAATTGCAACATAAAATGAATGTAGATATTTACGTCTAAATATGATATTAAGTCATCGGACCATGCAACAGTTATTTTGTAAGAACATTCTACGACAATTAAGGTATTAATACAAAATGAGCACGTCTTTTGTGCATATTGTTAATTTTATTCAAAATCCGCCAGAAAATCCTTGACCACTATCTAAATGTAATAGCTTTAACTTCTAACGTAACATGTAATTTAGTACGCTCGACGAATTTCTTGAATAATCTCCATCAGCTACACTATTAGGCGGGACAGCCAAATAAGCAAAACAAATGTCAGGAGAAAGTGACCTAAAGGACCAAATGTTTTCCTCGTTTTGTAGCATATTTTCCCCAACTGAATTCGCCTATAATTCAAATTGAAGGGAACAAAATATATATGTTAAATACATGACGCGTAAAAAGACAGAGAATTGTGAAACATTAAAACAAAACTTGGTCAAATAAATCATACATATTCAAAGTGAATATATCTTTTATCAAATGCTATACCGTCTTGTGATGTTCCTTATTGCAGTGTAAACTTCCCACAATATTTGTTTGTTTATGTAAGGACAAATTTGCCTTATGTAAACACATTTATGTGCTCGATGATTGAATAATCAATAAAATGTTCAGATTTTTTTGCAATATCTTTCTCTTTTAATGGTATTTGCTTAACTATAGGTAAACATAAGTTGTACAAAGATACCCCCTGTAGGTAAACATAAGTTGCACAAAGATACCCCCTGTAGGTAAACATAAGTTGTACAAAGATACCGCCTGTATGTAAACATAAGTTGTACAAAGATACCCCCTGTAGGTAAGCATAAGTTGTACAAAGATACCCCCTGTAGGTAAACATAAGTAGTACAAAGATACCCCCTGTAGGTAAACATAAGTTGTACATAGATACCCCCTGTAGGTAAACATAAGTAGTACAAAGATACCCCCTGTAGGTAAACATAAGTTGTACAAAGATACCCCCTGTAGAGTTTTTTAGGAAAGTGTCCACTCATTTTGAGGGCGCATGTCTTATTAACGTTATTTGTGTTTGTTTGCTAATAGTGGTGTCCAACACATATTGTTTTTCTACGTTTTATGTACCTTATGTTGCCAGTTTCTCTGGATTATCCATTCTTGATTGTCCCTTCGGTATTCTCTCACGTTTATAAGATAAAGACACTACATTTTGCACGAGCGATTCTATTCATCGTGGTAAATCGGCCAACATAAAGGTGAACAAACATGAAGACGAACACAGAGTATCAGATTCGAAGATACATTGAGTAAAAGAAGGATGTGAATTCAACCAGCAATAGTACACATATACAACAACATGACGGCATCTCGGAAAACCTCAACTGCAAAAAGTGAACCCAGGTTCTCCAGAGGCTTCCCTTGTGCTTCTCAAATGGCAACTGCCATGAACTGTTGGTACATTATGGACATTGTGTTATGGACACCACAAAACTAATAACATCAAGTTCCAATGCAAACTCTGTTAATCTTTGATCATAGATTGATTGATTGATTGATTGATTGATTGATTGATTGATTGAATGATTGATTGATTGATTGATTGTCATTCAGCGGAAAACATGTTATGCATATTCAAGACCAGAACAACTTNCCCTTGTGCTTCTCAAATGGCAACTGCCATGAACTGTTGGTACATTATGGACATTGTGTTATGGACACCACAAAACTAATAACATCAAGTTCCAATGCAAACTCTGTTAATCTGATTGATTGATTGATTGATTGATTGATTGATTGATTGATTGATTGATTGATTGATTGATTGATTGATTGATTGATTGATTGATTGATTGATTGATTGATTGTCATTCAGCGGAAAACATGTTATGCATATTCAAGACCAGAACAACTTAGACAAATAATAAACCTATAGAGAAATGTGGAAGGAAGGGGACAAGTAGGGAAACGACTTTTGAGTGCAATTAGAAAAGCATAGAGATTTGGGTATGAATGGAAAACGTAATCTTTTGTACTGGTTACAATGCGATTAATGTTTTCCGAATCTGCAAAGGAGGTCTTTAACTTTTAAAGAGTGACTCTCTCCAAGCACTTTGTCAATGGTCCACGTTCATCCTTTCCGTAATAATTTAATTTGATTTGAATCATGCAATCTAATTGGCTAATCCCCCTGGAGAAAAGATTGATTATACTTGATAACCTGGGTTGGTATTGTGACGTCACCAACGTGTTCCTCCGCCAACGACAAATTCAAATAGTCACATGTAGTAATTAAAATCGATGAATCATTAAATTTTGTTGTAAAAAATAAATTATATGGAATATTTTAAATTGTAGAACAGGTTATACTTATTTAACCTGTTTTGGATCAGTTTACGCTCTTCATAAATTCGCGGTTTATATTATGCGTAAACTGACCCAAACCAGGTTATATCGTATAACCTGTTCAACAATTTCAAATATTCCTTAATTATATCACCATCTAGAATGGACCCCCCCCCCATCGACCAACCGGAGGTACACCGTGCAACAACCGTGCGGGACCGTCAACGATATCCACAATAAACTGCTAAGAATAAAGTAACACACTTACGTCAGTAATGAAATATTTACTTTTTGTGTCTATTTAGATGTAAGGACAGGAAAATAAATGCATTAATTCTTTGGATTCGTAATTGACATATTCCTTTTTTTTTCTCATAAATCGTAGGCAAACTAATTGACAATCAACATTTATTTAAACTTTATTATAAATTTATACATCGTGAAATTTGCTAAGCCGTATGATTTCAGTTTTTCCTCACCTTGTTAAAAAAACACAATATGGCAAAGGCAGAATGAACGTTAATGACCGTTATAGCTCATAAAATCTATTAATAATTTTACGATGTTGGTAAATAAAATATGGACTTCAAACAGATACAAGTCATTTTTTTTTTATTATCATATGTTTGTTTTTTTTCAATCCATGACTGTGACTGAACCATTAGGTTTATCCAATCACTGTTTATCTATTTAAAGTCAACATCTCATATTTCTCACGTTATTATAAATTAATTATAACAATAATTTTTTTTTAATATAAATTCTGAAAATTTGAAGGGCATAAATGTTGAATAATTAATCGTAAAAAATGTTTAGTTTTTAAAATTTTTAATATTCGCAGTGCACAAATGTTCCACGCAATATTGAAAAAATACCATACAATATTTGGACCATTTTCATCAATAATACAACAATTCAATTATACAACGTACGGCATTTATAAATGTTTATAATTGATTGGAATATATTAATTTCCAGACCATATAGTTAATGTATGACCTAAGAGTATGGTCCCTATCATATATATTAATGAGTTCCGTGACCATTTGAACTTTTTTGTGACTTCCAACGTTAATTTAGATGATCGTTTTTCGTTCATTGGGGAGATCTCTAAATCGTTAATTTGTTCTATAACGTGTAACACCCTTTTCCTCTTAATAGGATTTATTTCAATCTGAAAATTAAATTATAAAATATTAATTTTTGCATACAATTTTGTGCTTCTGAAGCGAAATGGTACGGATGTAACATTAACTGACGGACGAAACATGCTTTGAAAGTTTACGAGTAGGATTTGGGTTTAGAGTGCTTAACGCCACTTTCAACAATATTTCCGTTATATCATGGCAGTCAGTTTTATTGGTGGAGGAAACCGGAGTAAACCACAGTTTTATGGGTTACTACGAATGCCTTCACGATTTGATCCTTCTCAAACTGTTATGTTCATGAAGTAAGAAAATCAATGAGTTATGGATTGTTGTTGAACGTCAAACAAGCGATTTGCTACTATATCATATGAAAATAAGGTTATTTTTTATGTGATGATGATGATGT
>MJUT01007523.1:35152-48806 GCA_002080005.1 Gigantidas platifrons
CACCACAAAAGGAGTCGACCTGTCGAATCCACGATCTATCACACTCGAGTCGAGCACACAGACCATAGCACCACAAAAGGAGTCGACCTGTCGAATCCACGATCTATCACACTCGAGTCGAGCACACAGACCATAGCACCACAAAAGGAGTCGACCTGTCGAATCCACGATCTATCACACTCGAGTCGAGCACACAGACCATAGCACCACAAAAGGAGTCGACCTGTCGAATCCACGATCTATCACACTCGAGTCGAGCACACAGACCATAGCACCACAAAAGGAGTCGACCTAAGAAAATAAGGCGACTTTGAGAAAATAGACTCAATTGAAGTCACCACTCGCCACCAGTCACTTCGTTAACCTTACGGAATATTTGTGTCACAAATGACCATAGATATATTCCATTTGTTGTAAGCACTTCCCGGTCCTTTCTTCAATCATGATTTATCACCGAGTTTGTAACTAGAGTAACACAACGGGTGACACTAGTGGAGCAGGAACTGCATACCCATCTGCGTTCACCCCCCGGTTGTAGTGAGGTTCGTGTTGCTCGATCTTTAGCTTTCTGTGTGATATGTTGTAAGTGGTTGTTTGTCCTTTTGTTGTTTTTTTCTTTTGGCCATTGTGTTGTCTGTTCTTCTTCGATTTACAGATTCTGATTACACCTTTGGTATCTTCAATCTCTTCATAAAAGTCAGTAGGAGCAATACAACCAAAGGGCTGAAATAGTCTAAGATCACTTATGACAGAGCGAGGAATTGTAAATTTCCATAATAAATATACCTAATCATCCATGTTAGCACCAAACTACTAGGTGGGTGATACTATCCTTGGGGACTAATAGTCTATTCTACGTCAAACGATGCCTACTCAGGTGCATTGATTGATACAAAAACCAACCTGAACATTAAACAACACAGAGACGACCGTAAAATATAAGAAAACTATGAAAAAAGCCCTGGATAGCACGATCTTTCACTAAAACAAATAATGAGAACATGTGCTCTGAAGAATTAGCATCTCAGATTCAGAGAAAGGTTTGAATATACAAAAGGCGTAATCTGAAGCCGTAAATCGAAGGAGAGACAACACAATGGCCAAATGAAAAAGGACAAACAGCAATCTACAAAACACCACACATAAAACTAAAGATCGAGCAACACGAACCCCACTAACAATGGGGGCGAGTGATGACCTCAACGTGTAGCGGTCGTCCTTGCAATTCGAATAACTTCGTGTTGGTGTGAGAGAAAATCAGTTGCTCGCCTGTATGATATGAAACCAGAATCGTGCCTGCCACTCTGTATGAGCCAGGTAAGTTATTTGCAGCGAAAACTTCAATGTTTGCTTGTTTTTGTACAGTTGGATAATCACTTTATCGAATTAGAATACCTGGTTGCCACGGAAATCATTCTGCAATAAAACATAATGCTGAATGTGCTGAATACCATTGTGAACAGCGAGGCATAAATCATGTATACAGTGATAGCAAGAATGTTACAATTCCAAATGCTTAAAGTCGGAAAACAATAATCATCCATTATAAAATAATAGCAATCTGTGTCATGGCATATTTCTGAGTATGAAGTAGGGTTAGTGGGATAGATATATAGCAGGTGGTCAACGGAAGTAGTATTGTTGAGTGACAGTGAAGGTTTTGACTTCGTTAGGCTTGTCCTTATATTTATGCAACATAAACATTACAAACGTGTATTGGAAATACGATCGCAGAGATTCAAATCCAGAAGGCATTTTGAATGAAGGATCAGTACGACTCACAACATTAACAAGAGGTGTTCCAAATTTCCTTTCACCCTTCAGCTATTAAAACATGAAAAAACTTAAAAAAATATATATATATATTGAGAGAACACAAGAATAAAAGGTAATGCAAAATATTCTATATCAAAAAGACACACGTAGACAAACACGACCTCTCTGTTGTAAGGTTTACCTAATCCATGTTTGGCACCCATCATAATGTCATTATAAAGAATGGTGCGTAGTTAAAAACCGTACCTATTACAGGAAACAACGCTTCCTACCAGCCGGAAATAACAATGGCGACCCAGCATTTATTTTCTGGGGAAGTGACCTACGAGGAAGTATGAATCCCATAAGACATAATTTATTGAATAGAAGTAGCCCTCTCCATTGGATCATTGGACTGATTTTTTAAGAACGTTCTGGCACAGTCGAACACTCTTTATTCGAATACTACGGATGTCTCGAAGTTGCCGGCTGGTACTGATCTATTCTCCTATTATTCTATATTATTTCTACAAATTATGAGAAAATTATCATGAAATTCGTTGTCCTGTCCATTTCACTTGCTAGACAGGGTATCATTTTGCCCGTCTGAACAAACGGAAATAAATCGTATGAAAATGGTATAAAAAGGTATCATTTTAGAATCAAATCCTGAATATGCAAAAGGTTTTTTTGAAACATGCTCTGTAGAGGGTATCCCTAAATATGTCTTGCTTTATTTTTTCTAGATTGTACGGAGAAAATAGTATCTGCGTGAAGTACCTCCTCTGACCTACAGCCGTTGCGATTGGTGTCAAGCTATGTTTAAATTTTGCATTTATTCTAAAACTTTGGAATTTCATTTATTTAAGACGAAATCTAATACTCTTATGCTTAGTTTGATTTTCAAAACAAGAAACAACACCACACATTCGGAATAGTTCCAAATCCTAATCGAAAAAAATCTAAGCTTTTAAAATATAATTCCTGTGTTCCTCGGTTGCTGTTTTTTTTTACCTTGTTATTATGTTCTTTTAATTAGCTTGCCTTCATCATTTTATCCAGCTTCATCTCAAATAAATCTTTCTAACAAACAATTTTGTATCGTGAAATTACAAATTTATGCAAATTACCTTTGATTTTATAGATCCTGATATAATACAAATATAACAATATATTTTATTTGCTTGTAAATCCTCTTGGGTTCTGTCTATTTATTGAATCTTTTAATTTCTTTTAATTTTAATTAAGATTTATTGTTTCATTTTCCATACTTTGCATAATACTGTGTATTCGACATTGGAATTGTCCCCTGGTTCCCATAAAGGGCGATCATTGATAGCAAATCTAATTATAACTGTCGATTCTACAGACTACAAACTATTTATGACATGGCGTATGATAGAAAAGAGCAAAACGTGATCCATTGGTTATAAATCTCGTGTAGCATCGTGCACTCTGTGATTAGAACACTTAGTAGTCCCATCAGGTTTAGAGCATTATAACGCGTCAGAATCTAGATTGTTATTCATCAATAAAGCTATTGAAAAAGCATGAAACTTTATCATGTCGTGCCTGTAATCCCCTCCGTTAGTGATTGTGATATGGAGAAGAAGTACACGAGTAAGATTAAATGAAATCACGAATAAAGAGAAGGATTCTTTTGTCGTACAACCAAATTAAATATTTAAGGAAATCACATTTCTAGCTCTATTTTGTTGGGAAGGAAATAGCAAGGCTGATTTATTATTTCCAATATTGATACTATCTTAGACATGGCAAATCCGAAATTAAATGCCAAGTGTCCTTACGATTTTATGGAACATACATTGTGTAAGCTCTTTTGTTGAAATAACTTGATTTTTGTTACATTAAAGAGATTAGAACTTGTACTTTTTCAGTAAATAAAGTTAAAGTCCAAAAATTGGTTTCAAATCTAGGATTGGCAAAAAACGAGAATATGCTCACTTAGTTTCTCTCCTAAACATAATTAAACTTTTAATGCGTCTCTGTTATAGTTTTTGTATGCGACACTTGTTTTCTGTTTTTGTATGCGACACTTGTTTTCTGTTTTTGAGTATATTATCAGAAGTCTTCTTGTTATTAAAAACAAATAAAATTAAACACCAGAATTTTTTTTTATTTTGATTTAATTCTGATCACGATCTTAAACTGGTTGACCCAAGACAATACTTTACAATAGATTAACAAAGCAACGTTTTAATATACGAATCATATATGCAAAGCTACTCCCTAAAATACATTCCCCTGTGTAGGCGCCATAGTGCAAGGTGTCACGTTTAAAGTCGAAAACAAACATCTATTCTTTTTTCTTTATTTCTGTGCTTAAGCAGCATATGTTTGGTTTAGTTCTGAATATAATATGCATTTCTTTCTATATTTCATATGATGTAATGACAATTTCAATCTAGATCACATTATTCCATGGTTATCACACTAAAATCGTTATTGTCGTCAAACGCTCAATTGATGCGTATTTCTACTTCATGCGCTACACGTTTAAAGGCACCATCAACTGAAATGAAAATTAGAATATTAAAGGAAATACAAGCACTATAAACAAAATAAAAAACATATAAAATAAACAGGATATGGCTGTCGATGCAGTGAATACGAAGGAATTTATTTCAATTTAAATAATTTCGGAATTATTATTGATATTTCTATCTTATACCTATATATAAAAGAATGCCTAAAAGTACATAAAACAGGTTAATTTAATAGGAGACTTTGTTTTCGGATTATAAAACAATGCAAAAGAACAAGATGTTACCGTCAGAAATATAATCAATACGTAAATATGTCCGTCATTCTGTGTAGGATTATCAGCATCTGACATACTGGGACACACAATAATTGGTTATTTCTAAATCTGTCTCTATCAATCCACAAACCAATTGCCATGTCATGCCTTATATTTATCAAAGTGCTGGAATGAATCCGTCATTTAAGAACGTCAGGGTAGACGACGATCAAGTTAAAGTAATAAAATGATTGCTCCCTGAATTATCTGACGTATCACAGCAAAATGCAGCTGATAAAAGATTCAGATTCTTCAACAAAGGAAAAACCATAAAAATGAACTATTTATTTAAACACATATTAGATATTGGTAAAGTTTGATTGACGTCGACAAAATTTTAAATAAAATAGCTTTCACCATTCTAATGCAATACAAGAGAAAAACAAAATGAGGAAATGTGCCCATTTGATACAGATGTCCCCGCTTCCAGCTTAAGCAAAACAGGTGCATAACTTAATATTGTTCGTCAAATCAAGGAGCGTAGCTGTCGATCCTACAGACTACATGCTTTCCATTATTATTGTAGTGTATCATAATAATTACATACAATGAATTAAAGTAGCTACATGTATATTGCTATGTTTTACAAATAATTATTAAAGGATTGATCTCAATTTTCTTTTTCGGTTCATGAAGAAATAAACTCAAAAATGTGGTACACACTGGGTAACCCGCAAATCGGGTTACGCAAGGGTGTGTACCACATTTTTGAGTTTATTTCGAATGAAGCGAACAACAAATTGTGATCAATCCTTATAAATTAATTCCTAATTAATTTTTTTTTCTTGTCCTAAAAATATTTTGACGGATAATAATTGCTTAAAAAGAATTAAAATTAAAAATTTTCCCAATTGAGACCCCAACATGTGACTTCCGGTTAAAATTTTTATCTATGACATGATGGATAAAAAATTCTAACCAGTCAAATTCAAGCATTTGCTACAAATTTATTTATTTTTGAGTATCCTAATATTGAATGTAGTGTTTAAAATGTAAAATGCTCCAATATATATAATTGTACCCTAGTTTTTTTTTCTCCTTTCCACAATTTTTGTAGTGTATCATAATAATTAGATCTGCATACAATAAATTAAAGTAGGGTTATTTCTATAATTATTTTCGGTTGTTTCCATACTACATGTGTGTGGGGGTAGCCTAATAACGTCACTTTATTTCATATCAGTTCTCAATTCTACTTTTTCATTGGTGTAGACATGGTCATGTGTCATGCATTAATCTGCGTTAAAGTAATCTACCAGTCATTAACATGATAATGCCCGCGGGCGTTATCATGTTAATGACCGCTCGACGTTTTAGAGTTGCGTCCCCTTTTTAAAACGCAACGGAGATCGTGCAGTTGTCAATGTACCAAAATGAGCAAAATTATTTATAAAGTCTTATTTCCTTCAATGAAATAAAAATAATAGTTACTTATGTATAGGGCATTATCGTGATTTATAGACTGCCCAAGGGACAGTAGTATTGACAGAAACATTGATAATGCCTGAGCCGCAGGCGAGGGCATTATCAGTGTTGAAGTCAATACTACTGTCCCTTGGGCAGTCTATAAATCACGATAATGCCCTATACATAAGTAACTATTATATAAATAACTCTCCGACGTCTTCAATGATGACGTCATGACGACCTCATCAAAAATATTTCGTGTCTCATGATAATGAGATATTGAATATAATATTTTGATGACTCATTTTATGAGTTTTTGAGGGCACAGTTGTTTTGCAGTTTAAATTATCCCCTTCTGTCAAACTATAAAATATGATTGCAATCTCCATTCAGAAAATAGCTTAAAAAGAAATTTATTTTCACAGGGATTATACTTTTTTTTTCTTCCGTCAACCTGACATATTTAATATGAGAAAATAATGAGAAAATACAAAATATGCATTAAGTTATTATTCTACTCTTTTCATTTTTGTAGTTTATAATTTGTTTATTCAATTTCCATATACAGATCTTTCGATGCAAAACTAATCTAGTTTAATAAGCCATTTTACATACAACAGGATTGTTTTTCTTATATACCATGTTCTTGTTGTGTTTTGACAGCTCATGCTCTATATGCTTTTAACGCTTGCTGTATGAATAAATCTAACATTCATTGCAGTGGAAAACAAGATTGTTTCATACACAATATCAGAGTCAAAACAGACGTTATATTAAGATAACAAAAATGTACAATATGCTGGTAAACTAATAAGTTTCAAGGGCAACATCCGCCTAGTAGTCAGTGTTTCGATACTGACATGGTTTATAGGATATAATTATTATTGAACGGACAAGGTGCAGTAAGGGTCTAGTTTGGCCCCCACTCAGATCTTTATAATTTTTATGTATATTGTATCCTTATAACCTTATTTTGTCTTAACACAAAAATTGGAATGATCCATTGATGCACGTGGCTGCAAATGGGGCGCAATAAAGGGAGGTAATTTGCCTATTGTTGGGACAGTCCATAAATAATGCAATTATTAATAAAACTTAGTTACTCCCCCTCCGGCAGAAGTGGCCATACCCGATTTTAGCCATCCTGTTTAGTCCCTTTGGCGTTCTTGCTCCAAAATGCTTTAAAATTATTTGGCTTTTCAGTCTTTTGTTTTCAGTGTGCATGATGAAGGTTATTCCAGAAAAGCAAAACTTTAGATATCTATGTTTTAATTAAAGATGTTCCTACATTAAACTTTGAAATTGTCCTGGTGGAAAACAAAATAAAGCAATACAAAATGGACAACTAAAACGATTGTTGGTCAAACAAATAATAATGGCGCGAAGTTATTACAAAATAAGGCAATACAAAATGGACAACTAAAACGATTGTTGTTCAAACAAATAATTGTAATGGGTCGAAGTTATTTAAAAATAAGTGAACATAAAAATAAAGGTCGAACAAAAGCTGGTGAAGCCAAAAGTTCCGTCTTTTGGCATATGTAGCGGAGCTTATTAGTACAGTGCATTCTTAGTTGATAACAAATACTCTATGAACATTTTAATTTCCGATGATTTTTTCGATTAAATTTTGGTAAATTTTCCGACAGTGTGATATTTTGTTTTTGTTTTTCATTGTATTGCAATAAAAAGGGGATTGTTATTGAGTAACCATGGAAAATGTGTCTATGAAGATCTGGATAAAAACAATAAATTGCAGGGCAAGACGTTGACACCATTAAAGGTTCTGTTTAAGGGTTATGGTGTTTAACGCCACTTTCAACAATATTTCAGTTATATCATGGCGGTCAGTTTTATTGATGTAGGAAACTGGAGGACCCGGAGAAAACCACCGACCTGTCACAAATCAATGACAACCTTTATCACATAATGTTGTATCGAGTTCACCTCACCTTGAAGACCTCATTAAGAAAGCAAGATTGTTTTGACTTTGCAAACATACTTCAAATATTTAAAAACAACAACCATTAACTCAGAATGACAAAACAAGTTTGTATGACTCTTTTGTCTTATAATTTTGTTACAAATTTCTTCTGATGGAAAGAACTCTTTCAAATTTTCTTATTGATCTTCACGTCATATACCATCATGGAGAATAAGCTCACGGATCAAGTGATTCCATGATTTTATTTAAGAATTTCTGTTTCAATTTACCAATCAATTTTGATTCCCATCGAAATTAACCTTTTGCGTACTAATTTGCTGTCGTTACAGACCCGTGCTGTGTTTCTTCACCCTGTCTTGAAGAAATTCACTTGGACAAGTGTAATGAAATGAACTGTTTGAAGATACATATTAATTTGTGAATTACAAATCTAGTAATGAAGTTTCACGCCTCATCATCTGTAATTTACCTCTAAGTGAGTTCTTCGTGTGACGATAAACTTAATTATTTCTGTAATCATCTTTGTCAACGCCCATACTCTCTAACATGGCCGCCGGAAACATAGAATCAACGTCAGTAAAGCTCTTCAATACAAATTGAGTTTACAAACATTGATTACCACAATGGCCTGGAAAAGAAAGCAAAATAAGAAAAATAGAATGCGATTTGATTTGGTTTGGTGTCCTGAGAAATACAAGTACAAAAAAATTAAATGTATAATTCTATTTATAATACAGTGGCAGCTTAAGAATTGAGTTCAAGGGCCATTATTGACAAAATAAACTGTAATTATTTACGGTAATTTTTTATGGATATATTTCCACTTATAATAAAGAATAGGTAATGAACAAAAAATGGTTTCCTGAACATGGTTTTATAATTGTTTAGAAAAATGAAAAATAAAATTATTAATAAACGTCTAGGTACAATGCAAGTGATTGGTGTTTTGTTCATTGTGTGAACTAATTATGTACCCGTATTTTGCTTAATAGACTATGGAAAGTGTATTGAGGCGTGATTAGGAAAAATTATCACATACAAACAGTTGTTTACCAGAATGTGTTGGGGTTGTGGTTTCTTCAAATCGAGTAGTCATATTAGCAAAATATTAAATACATGGTCTAACCTGTTATGGAAGTTAAAGCAAAAAGGGACATCTACAAATACACAAGTAATACAATGAAAAACAAAAAACACCACACTGTCGCAACAGTTCTAAAATCTAATAGAAAAACACCACACTGTCGGAACAGTTCTAAAATCTAATAGAAAAACACCACACTGTCGCAACAGTTCTAAAATGTAATAGAAAAACACCACACTGTCGCAACAGTTCTAAAATCTAGAAAAATAAAAAACACCACACTGTCGGAACAGTTCTAAAATCTAGAAAAATAAAAAAACACCACACTGTCGGTACAGTTCTAAAATCTAGAAAAACAAAAAACACCACACTATCTGAACAGTTCTAAAATCTAATAGAAAAACACCACACTGTCGGAACAGTTCTAAAATCTAGAAAAACAAAAAACACCACACTGTCGGTACAGTTCTAAAATCTAGAAAAACAAAAAACACCACACTGTCTGAACAGTTCTAAAATATAATAGAAAAACACCACACTGTCGCAACAGTTCTAAAATGTAATAGAAAAACACCACACTGTCGCAACAGTTCTAAAATGTAATAGAAAAACACCACACTGTCGCAACAGTTCTAAAACTAATAGAAAAACACCATACTGTCGCAACAGTTCTAAAACTAATAGAAAAACACCATACTGTCGCAACAGTTCTAAAACTAATAGAAAAACACCATACTGTCGGAACAGTTCTAAAATCTAGAAAAACACCACACTGTCGGAACAGTTCCAAAATCTTACAAAAAACACCATACTGTCGGAACAGTTCCAAAATCTTACAAAAAACACCACACTGTCGGGACAGTTCCAAAAATCCAGCAGAAACTCTCAGAAAGAGGCAAAATCGATACCCGTAACACAATACTATAATGTGATTTCCCTTTCTGTCGAAATGTATAAAAGGTGGGTTGAGACCCGAGAACTGTCACCAGTACTCTACTATGCTTTAGATAAACAGATGAGAGATTTCCGAACGAAACGACAATCTCCAAATACAACACAAAAACGAACGGTATTACTCGGCAAATACAACCATAGTCGATTTTGTCTCTACTGTTTATGCCCTTTTGATTTCTTACTTCCAAAGACTTTCCATTCTTTGACTGAGCGTACCTGATGAAGGTTACTATAGAAACACGTTGTGTGCACTTAATACGATATCTATGTTTTAGTATTACAACCTATGAGGAAGCTTTGAAATCATTTCATCCGGACAAATTAGTTTGGGAATCAAATCACGTTTTACCCATATTATATACCTATATATATCTGACATTGAAAGATCCCATCCGTGAAGTATGGGTTATTAATAAGTAATAATTTTCTTTAAACATTTGAACATTATTTTGATACATTAATGTATGTTTACGATTCATACGTTTACTTTCTTCTTTTGCTTTTGTGTACCAGTTTCTTCTATTGCTTATCCGAAATGTAGTTCAATGTTACCTTTAACCTTTTCAATAACATTTTGCATTATGATAGTTAAGAAGAGTTTGAAGGTACCAAAGGGGTAATCATAATCCATAAATCGAAGAAGGACAGACAATACAATGGCTAAAAGAAAAAGTATAAAAGGACAAACAACGATCTACAAAACATACATATAAAACTAAAGATCGAGTGACACGAACCCCACTAAAAACCGGAGGTGAACTCATGTGCTCCGGAAAGGTTTTCAGTAATGTCGAGGATACAAGTCTGATATAGATATAGCTACATGGACAAGAGCATCAAATATACATTGTCTTGTCTACGTATCCACTCCCCCTGTTTGGCGTAGCTAGTACATTCGTAGTTCCTAAATAATGATTTTGACTGTCCTGTTTAGGTCATTTGATATTCTTGCTTACAAAGACTTAAATTATTTGGCTTTCCAGTTTTGTATTTTTTTTTACTTTGAGCGTACTTGATGAAGGTTATTCCAGAAACGCGTTGGGCACACTAGATAAAATATCTATATTTTTATTTCTATAGTACATAGTATTAGTAAACCGCTAAAGAAATTAGTATCTTGTCTGTGTAACTACTGCAAAGACTAGTACATTGTAAACAAATACAAAGCTTTGTACATCTGTTGTTGAATATTACTTTTAACACGCGATTACCATAAAAAAAAGTCAACTTTAGCCTTCGTTCGAAAAATTTTACAAATATTAAACTTTGCCAAACACACCAAAATACTAAAATTATGCCAGTAACCAGTCAAACACAAGTCACCAATACAAGCTAACATCGGTGTTTACAAAAGCACATTCTTTTGTGCAACACCATCATAAATATACACACTCTGGTATGTAACATAGTTGTCATTGCATTATGACCACACACTTGCTATCTTACATAGTCATCACCAAAAACATGATTACACATCATCATCGAAAACATGATCGCATAATACAATGTAAATGATGTGTAACAGAAACTCAGAAAACAACATTAATAAGACATTGAAGAACACTGTTAAAGCACATGAAACATTGGTTATTTCACCGTTGATGGTTAAAGCACATGAAACATTGTTTATTTCACCGTTGATGGTTAAAGCACATGAAACATTGTTTATTTCACCGTTGATGGTTAAAGCACATGAAACATTGTTTATTTCACCGTTGATGGTTAAAGCACATGAAACATTGGTTATTTCACCGTTGATGGTTAAAGCACATGAAACATTGTTTATTTCACCGTTGATGGTTAAAGCACATGAAACATTGGTTATTTCACCGTTGATGGTTAAAGCACATGAAACATTGGTTATTTCACCGTTGATTTTAGTCTGAGTTTCAAATACGTACTCTTTAACTCACATACTATTCATTTCCTTTAAGAGGGGAGGCTTTGGCACATAAACTACCTTAACCCCGCCTATTTGTATTGAAATTTATGGAAAGAAAGTTAAAACAGCGATGGTCAACAAAACCATCACCATCAAGCATACAAAATGACCACGACTTTTGACCTAGGTAATCCAGACCGGCATAAGCATCTGACGGGGTCAACAGGCGAGTGGGATACCAACCCTTCCCTGTACCAAGCAAGAAAGAAGTGAACGATCATGTATGTGTGTTAGGGGTATAGATTTTTGTCTCTGTTCCTTTGATTTTCTACTATATTTTGGAACTGTTCCGACAATGTAGTATTTTTCTATATTTAGGAACTGTTCCGACAATGTAGTATTTTTCTATATTTAGGAACTGTTCCGACAATGTAGTATTTTTCTATATTTTGGAACTGTTCCGACAATGTAGTATTTTTCTATATTTAGGAACTGTTCCGACAATGTAGTATTTTTTGTCTTTCATTTTATTATGCTACAATAATAAAACACACTCGTACACTGTCGGGTTGCATGAGAAAAGTGAAAAATTTTCACAATATCCAGGACCCAATCAGCACAATTAAATATTAGAAAATTGAAAACGCAAAACAAACACATTGCATGTGATACAAAAATATATTGACACATTTTAGATATCATTAGACTTTTATTATTACGATTTCATAGTTAATTGATATATTTATTTTTATCAAACTTGACAATATGATAATAGGTGATTGTCTAAGGTGTTATTAAATAATATTTACTGGTATCGGGTTCTTAGTTTGATACAATATCTTGGATTGATCATGATAATGAGATTTGATAGACATGTGAATCAATTTCAATTCATATTTATATTAGGAAACCATGTGCAATGAACAGTTTTTTTTTATTGGATAAGGAGTGTTAAAAACCAATTAAAAAAAAATCACAGTAGTATTAATGCTGAGCAATAAATGTAATAGCCAAACATAATAACGTAAGCCAAGTGGCTATCTGGGGTTAGTAGATCTCGTCGGGTCCTGGCAAAAAATGAAGCCGTGGTCCCTATCTCCGGCAGTATGTCTACCCCCAGGTCACGAGAAAAATGAAGTTGTGACTATTTTACTCCCACAATCCTTTTGGCAGTTATATTATGTATATTTTAAAAAATGCAATATATTATGTAATTTATGTTATATTCTTTGTATGAATAACGTTTCTGCTCTATGTCATCGGAAATAAAGTTATGTATTTACACATAACATCGTTCTTAAATCATGTAATTATTATTAAATCTAAGGTTCTCCCTCCTCAGACATCAGTGACTATAGCCGATTTTAGCTATACTGGTTAATCCCTTTGTTTTTTATTGTTCTCAAAACTTTAAATTATTTGGCTTTCTGATATTTCGATTTTGATCGTACCTGATGAAGGTTATTTCAGAAACGCGTCCTGCGCACTAAATTAGATATCTACGTTTTCATTATTTCCACTTTCCTTTTTGGCAGTTTTACTATGTATATTTAAAAAAAAACCAATTATTATAAATACAATATATTGTGAACTTTATATTTTGTTTATTGATATCGTGATCTTTGTTGTATTAATAACGTTTCGTAATATATAAACGTATATATCATATTTAGTGCGCATTTTATGTATTTTCACATAACATTGTCATCAAATGTGTCTTTTAAACTGCGTTAAAATTATCATTTATTTTTTTTATTACACTATACCATGATAAAAACAAATTTCTAAAACACAACGGAAGAAAGA
>MJUT01007523.1:56692-67851 GCA_002080005.1 Gigantidas platifrons
AATCATTGTATGTCAGTGCCGAAACATATCTAATCATGCATGTCAGTGCCGAAACATATCTAATCATTGTATGTCAGTGCCGAAACATCGCTTGTCTAAACAAAACAAGTAGACAAGTTCTCCCTTTAAACACTTGCCACAGAAGTCAACAATAGCAGACATTGTACATAATCAAAATTCCTGGAAAGTGTACTCTGTATTTAGGTCATTTAAGTTAACATATATTCGAGTTAGAAAATCAATATATCTTTCCTTTACATTACATAATTCTGCTTTTTATTTAATTAGGACATGTGTGTTAATGTAGAGACGTTCGGAAAAAGAGTTGTCAGTCTAGATCGCTTTGGATATTGCGCTCTGGACGGCTGGGACAACGGCGAGACACAAACGAAATATCGTACATTTCTAGACTGAAATCGTTAAGAATTTGTGTTAGTTTTATGGTATTTAATGCCACTTTCAACAATTCAGTTATATCTTCGCGGATTGTGTCATCAAGTAAATGTTGTCCAAGGGGTTATATGTAAAAAAAAAAAAGTGTGCTGCTACCAGGACGCCCAAGACGTAGAATTTTGGAATGACCTATCCAGTAATCATCTGAGTTTAGTCAAACATTTAATGTGGTCAAATTAAATTGATATTAAAAATAAGAGTATGTCGTGTGTTTTCTATAGACTATCACAGTATAGGCGTTATAAAAATTAATTTTAATAGTCAATTTTTCCCATTTCATGATATTTTATCACCATATCGTTTTAAAAAGATTGATAGTTATGGACTCTAACAAAGGGATGGTGGGTAATAATTACATATACGATATAGGATACTCTTGATTTCTGTCCCTTTTCTCAATTTACAAGTAAAGTGTTAAATGGTGATATAAAAGGAGGGTAGTATTACCAGATCTTATCGTAGGTTCATATTGTCATTGTTGGTTCGTACAAGTTGTTTATAACCTCAGCTGAGTTCATATTTCATATCTTTATGGAATGATATTTGGGTTTAAGATTATTATCACTATATAACAATATGGACAACTTTTGTGTTCTCCTGTCTGCAAAATAAGAATTATGAATCTGTAAGCATATGTTCAAACTAGCGATTAAACAAAGGCTTTTTATAACTTTTTGTTGACAAAATATAATAGAAACGTAAAATTGTTGTTGTGAAATATTCTTATTGAAATAAACATAATAATATATTGCAATAAAAATTATATAACGTACATGTACTTAACAATGCACTAGTCACATTTTTCCATAATTCTGCGTCACTGGGGAAGTTTCAGTTTACGACAGACACATTTGTCTATAGTGTTGTGTCACCCAGTAAGTGTTAGTATAACCTGTAAAGGAATAAACAACACCTGTAATACATGTTTATATCGACTTCGTTTACATCAAATAACAACAGTATATGTTACTGACAAATTGGTATCAAGGTCGAAATTCATGAATAAACTAGACTTTTGACCATGAAATCTAATTCGTAATATATTGATGAAAAAAAATCAAATCATGAGAACATTTTGTAGGCTTACAAACGAAATTGTGTTCTGTTTGGACCAAAAATATAAGATGAATTACTAAAGAATATAAAGGGATCTTAAATCCTCCCTTCTTTGATAATTGGATCTACAACGTCAATATAGAAATACTAGTAAACAAATAATTTTAAAAAGCTTGCACAGATTCCCTTCCATCCAAAAAGATCACACACTATCGCAAAAAGGACTGATAAGATAAACTTGGACAGTACTATAGCAGGGTGAATAAATGATTGTAGTTAACTGATGGACAGTACTATAGCAGGGTCAATAAATGATTGTAGTTAACTGATGGACAGTACTATAGCAGGGTGAATAAATGATTGTAGTTAACTGATGGACAGTACTATAGCAGGGTCAATAAATGATTGTAGTTAACTGACTACTAGCTAGGTAGAGTAGAATATGTTGGTCAAAGATCATTACATGTAGGACAAAAGAGAATAACTGATAATTCTAACAGATTTAATATTAATTAGTCCTAAATATCTCAGGAGGTTCATGGACTTTGTGGGAGACCAGAACAACCAGGTCATCAATTTGTTGCAATCAAATATTTAACATGAAATAGTAACATAATATGGAATAAATCATTTTTTTATTTTCTAGTTGGACCTTCTGTCTAGTTGTACTAGTATTGTCTATATTGTTAGCAAAGTAAACTCTCTCAAAGCACCCTATCCTATACTTATTTACTTCTTGAAGAAGAAAATTATTAATGCTGTTAGTCTTCTTCTAGTATTAACAAAGTACAGCACAGTACGCTACAGTACATTATTAGCTTCATAAGAAAGAGATGTACTTCGGAAACTAAATACGTTCGGAACAATGAGACATGAGACGCCATATTGTCATGGTTTATGTGATTGTCTTTTAATTTTTGGTCAATCTAAATTATATTTTATATATATGTAAAATGACCTATTTTGATGTTCGTCAGTTCTGTTCTCTGCTTTAATACCTCACTGTTAGGGTTAGGGTTAGGATAAGGGTTAGGGTTAGGGTTAGGGTAAGGGTTAGGGTTAGGGTAAGGGTTAGGGTTAGAAGTATGCTAATAGCGTACTGTGCGGTCTATACGGTATACTTTGTTACTACTTGAAGAAGACTAACCGTTGGTAAGCGTTTAGGGATACTATTGTAGAGGGGCTTTACAAACTTAGATGTGTCAGATTTGAATTGTTGAGCTTGATTAAGTACGTCGCCATGAAAACATGGATGAAAAATATATTTTTTGATCAGATCTCTGAATGTAGAATTATATTTATATATGAGATCTGTATAGCGATAATATATATTGTAATTGTAACAAAAATAACTATATCATGTGTTTCTCTCAGTCTAAATATGTAATTTAAATTTAAATAATTTTCACCATAAAAACTTTCAGGAATTCCATTATACTACAATAACAAACAAATCAACACCTTCTGTATGAAGAATTTGAAGATACCAAAGGGGTAATCAGAAACCGTATATCGAAGAACAGACAACACAATGGCCAAAAGAAAAAGTACAAAAGGACAAACAACGATCGACAAAACATACATATAAAACTAAAGATCGAGTAACACGAACCCCACTAAAAACCGGGAGTGAACTCAGGTGCTCCGGAAGGGTAAGCAGTTCCATTTTATGTTTTAGCATTTGAAGATAAAAATTAAAGATAAATTTTATTGTATTTCATTTTAGATTATTTCGTTTTAAATTTGTTATATGAAGATCAGTCAGTAAAAATGTGATTATACAAAAACGGAATGATAACGCATAGTTTATTTAGCAGTCTGGAGAAGGATCAACACGTAGGAGAATTTGCACAGGCAGTAAAAATGTGATTATACAAAAACGGAATGATAACGCATAGTTTATTTAGCAGTCTGGATTAGGATCAACACGGAGGAGAATTTGCACAGGCAGTAAAAATGTGATTATACAAAAACGGAATGATAACGCATAGTTTATTTAGCAATCTGGAGAAGGATCAACACGTAGGAGAATTTGCACAGGCAGTAAAAATGTGATTGTACAAAAACGGAATGATAACGCATAGTTTATTTAGCAATCTGGAGAAGGATCAACACGTAGGAGAATTTACACAGGCAGTAAAAATGTGATTGTACAAAAACGGAATGATAACGCATAGTTTATTTAGCAACCTGGAGAAGGATCAACACGTAGGAGAATTTGCACAGGCAGTAAACATGTGATTGTACAAAAACGGAATGATAACGCATAGTTTATTTAGCAACCTGGAGAAGGACCACACAACACGTAGGAGAATTTGCAGTCAGTAAAAATGTGATTGTACAAAAACGGAATGATAACGCATAGTTTATTTAGCAATCTGGAGAAGGGCCAACATGTAGGAGAATTTGCAGTCAGTAAAAATGTGATTGTATAAAAGCGGAATGATAACGCATAGTTTATTTAGCAATCTGGAGAAGGGCCAACATGTAGGAGAATTTACTGACTCGTTGTTAATTTGCAGATAATATATATATACTTTGATGTCTCAGCAGAAAATTAAGACCCACTGATTACATAACATGACTATTATGATGATTGTTTTAAAATATGTGGGTGGACCCATTTTTAAATTGTTTGCAAATAGCATTTACACAGACCACAATTGCATTTCTAAATAAAAATACTTCCAACATTACTTTGCCTGAAATTGCTACAGATGCATTTCTGCTATGTTTTTTACTCTTTTATTCAGTGTAAACCAATATTTTGCCTGCACCATAATATATCGTACTTTCTGCTTTGAAATTGTGTATATAGCTTATCTGGTTTTTATTGCAACTGCACGGAACTAACATTAACAACTTTATATGTACTTAAATTGAGAAAATATATTATCGCTTTAGTTTCATTCCTTGAACTTTAAATCGAAAAATTATTCAAATCAAAATATGCGTTGAAGATTGTTACCAATTTAACGACTATTGCAAATTTCTAGCTTGAAGTATATTTGTGGATTCCTTGATTAATCACGTTCTGTAGAAATTGATCATTATTTTTTATTCTTGGAAAAGTGTAATAATCTAAAAAACCGTTGTCACTATAGATGTGTTGGAATTTCTTTTAATACAAAACAGTCATATTTTTGTTCCTAACGAGGCGATTGTGGCCTCAGTACGGTCAATTTCTCAGAGATCACTTGGGACACGTTTTTATTAGGGCCGAGCCGACAAGTATAAGACAATCCAATCAAAAGCCGAACGCCTAATTTACAAACAATGACTGGGAAATTAGATTACATTTGCAGGTCCCAGCGCAAATCTATTCAAGGGGAATTCGTGACTTGTTTGCAAAATTTGTTTTCTCTGAAGACCGTTATGGTTGTTAAAGCAATAAAGACGAATTAGTCAGCTTTTGTAGTACGGCTTACATTGACATTTGAAGGAACAAGTGATTTAAAAGAAAGAGAAAGAAGAATGTCTTATTTTTCTATGTAGTTACGTACACTTTTATCTAAAAATATTGTACGGATTTCTAGGATTGAATGATCTATCTGTAAATTAGCTCTGAAATCAAGATAGAAACTTCAGCGAATCAATTAGATTGTTAAAATGGTGACAAAGCTCCTAAAATACGCTTATGCTGTTTAAATGAGCTCTGTTCAATAATTTCATTGTAACATAAATTTCAATCAGACTTCCCTCCTATAGAATCCTCAAATTCCTCGGATAGCCGTAATTCATGTTGATAGCCAATAAAGGAAATTTTATTGCATTTTGTGCACGTGTTGGAAATAATTAAGACTTGGTTGTAATTATAAGTTTTAGATGCGGTTTGGTTCAGTAACGTATAATTTATCAATTTAGAAAACGAACACAGCTCCTCTGTGCGGTAAATCTGAAGAATTTAACTAGCCTCATCACACTAATTATCCGTTCTTGTTAATTTACCGTATTTGGAACCTGTCATAAGAAATGAAAAATGACTTTTATTAGTCGGCTTTATTGACTTATCAGATCTGACTTGAGTAAAATGTTCTATTACTATTTTACAGAGGTATACAACCATGTGTGTTGTCGATTTTAACCCTCCTGCTAATAGAGGCAATAACTCAAAATTCATTCATGAGCAAAATGAACGTATTTTTTGTTTTTTGCTTTTGTTTTTGTGTGTGTTTGTTTCAGTTTAAACAGTTTTTAGTTGCTCAAATGTGCAAGTTAAACAAACATATGAAGTCTTCTCCTATGTGTACAATAAGAACAATTTTATTTGAGAGTTTTTTTTTTTTTTTTTTTTTAGTCTAAAAACCAAGAAAACCCGACGTCGTGAAGAAGTCTCTATGCTGATACAGTAGATAGTCCAACGAATATTTCCAGTGTCGGGTCGACCCAGATACAAAACAAACAATCAATTGAACAAACAAAGGTAGAACAAAATAAAAACAAAAAACGGTTGAACATCGTCGGTTAGATAAACGTTAGAGAATACCGAAGCGACAATCCAGAGAAACAGACAACATAGGGTACACAAATAGTCATCTATCGAAATTTACACATGTAAAGAATAAATAGTGATATATATATGGGGTTATGGTGTTTAACGCCACTTTCAACAATGTTTCTGCTGTAAAGTGGCTTGTGATATACATGTATACATTTGGTACCTTATGAATATTCATAGTGAAAGAAAAATAAATTAAAACATATAGAAGATAAGTGCTATGGCTTATCGTTGAACACCCTCCTCTTTTCCCCCAAAGAAGCAAAAAGAAAACAAAGATTAGAACAGCAATTCAGTGTAAAAATAAGTATGACAAATACACACGAGACAATTTTTGAAGCGGAAATTGAGTTCTCTCCCTTTTGATGGTTACATGTACATGTCATACAAGTAAATGTAAATTTAGCCTTGTGAATTTATACTCATTTAATAAATTGCAGAAATTCGAATTAAACTCTTTTTCGCTGCTTAGACAAAATCCTGAACTATAGAGTCAGCTGTATTTCTCCTTACCTAGATCACCACATCAATGAATGTGCCCATCAAAATTTGATGATGCAAGTTGCACAATTACATGTAATGAAAGAAACTATCATCAGTAATAATTTTGAAATGCTGACATTTTATTATGTCAACAAATGATCTAGTTTTCAAAAATTATCCAAATTATATGTAATATTATGTTAATGAGTAGAAAATAACTCTCTATTACAACATATAAAGGAATATTCGTCTTTGTGACTAACTATAGCCTACTTGATGACGTTAATAGATAAGATCTCTCTCTCTGATATATGAAATTGCTTCCTATTTTTATCTGGATCATGTATAAAGCAAGATAGTATAAACGGTGGTTAGTCTCTAATAAACTTTCCATTGGAAATATTCAACAACAACAACAAAAACCAAAACAAACACACACAAAAAAACAACAACAACAACAAACAAAACATCCGATATGCTACACTTTTATCGACTATATAAACATTGGTTTTGAGCTGTTATTTAGAAATTTAAACAATAAGTAGTTTGTGAAATTGAAGTTTAAGACAAAAAGATGCGAGTAGCAGTAGATATGACAGAATATCCATTAGAAACGGGTATAATACAATGTGAAAGAACAGGGGTTTTATTGTTGTTCTTCATCTAACTGAGGTCTGTTACTTCTGATTACCTCTTCAATGATCAGTATAACTCATACCTCAAAGTCAGAGTGATACGAACTAATTTGGTGTACACTTCTAATTTGTTTGATTCTTTAGGAAAGGGAAGCCGTATATTTGTCAAACATTTTCCTTGTGTTATACCAAATACCGCCTAAAGAATGATATAAATAACAAGAGTTTGAAGTTACCAAAGGGTCTTCAGCAGCCGTAAATCAAAGGACAGACAATACAAACACCAAAAGAAAAAAGATAAACAGTGGTTCGCAAAACACTACCGAAAAAACTTAAGATTGAGCAACGCGAACCCCACTAAAACTGGTGACGAATTCAGATACTGTTATAAATAAACAAGCCGACATTGTTTTCATGCCCCTGAAAAAAAAATGAAATCTTTAAATAAAAAAAATAAAAAAATATGACGCTTCAAATATCGCATGATGCACGGTAATGTGACTTTATATCTGACTACTCAGTGTTGTATATCTGATAAATCATGATTATTAAAAAAAAAAGAAATATGGATTATAATCCAAAAATTGTAGGGTAGTAAATAAATGAGGAGCGCATTATCTGATTGGACTGGACGTTAAAATCATAAGGCATGTCACACATTTTGCGCTTTGTGTTAATACTGCAATTACACAAACACAATTTGCGCACTAATGAACCGTTAATATACAGTTACAGCTTTCTGTAATTCCATCCCAAGAGAAGCGTAATGTGGTGAATTCGGATTGTAGATAACATAACGACATTACAGACGATAATGACCAATGGCGGTCATCAACGGAAACCAAGAACAGCTGTTATGGTTTGACAAATAACCAGTTACATCTAAATTCTTGTCAATTTCGATCGAAATCAATTAGAAATTTATCTGCCTTTAAACCAAAAGATCAAACATTCCAGCTTTATATTGATTTATTGTAACTCTAAGATGTCATCTATATAATTGCATCGTTTACTGGAAAATTTTGTGGGTTAATGGATATATACCTAGCTCGTAGACTGATGGATATATTCATAGAACGCCGAAAGAGTGCATTGTTTTCAGGTTCAGCTGCATGAAATGAACATTAGAGAAAGCTGAAAGGGGAAACAAGAACGGGCAAGCCAGTGATACAGAGAAAGCCGAAAGAGTGCATTGTTTTCAGCTTCAGTTTCATGAAATGAACATTAGAGAAAGCTGAAAGGGGAAACAAGAACGGGCAAGCCAGTGATACAGAGAAAGCAGAAAGAGTGCATTGTTTTCAGCTTCAGTTTCATGAAATGAACATTAGAGAAAGCTGAAAGGGGAAACAAGAACGGGCAAGCCAGAGATACAGAGAAAGCTGAAAGAGTGCATTGTTTTCAGCTTCAGTTTCATGAAATGAACATTAGAGAAAGCTGAAAGGGGAAACAAGAACGGGCAAGCCAGAGATACAGGCAACATTGGGGTGAAGACACAAAACGAAGACAAACTAAACAAAAACTAAAAAACAAAAAAGATTAGCTACAAGGACACGCCAACAAAACCGGGTGGAGGGGGTGGGGTGAATCCAGATGCTCGCGAATGGTAAAACAGTTCTTGTATTGATGCATTAAACAGTCACGTGTTATTATGTAAATAAATATAATATCCCGGAATTTTGATGCAGCGTAAATGTAACTAGAGTTTACATGCTTTGAATCTATGATTGTTTTTGTTTCATGTACATTGTCTTGTCAACCATTGGTTTTTTTATTTATTAATTTCGCCCATCGCTCAATAAATATCTTGTATAAAAATGATACACATTTCATGATTTGACATTAATATTTATATTGTTTTGTAATCATGTCATGAAAAAGGAACTGAAAATAAAAAAATAAAATAAAAAATATTGTCAATTTATAAAAATGATGAATTGGGTGACACGTTTTTACAGAGATTTATAAATAACATACACATGCTTTGGTAATAGCAGGTGCGCAGTGAAGTGACCGGTTTCTGATCGGTGTTCCAGTCACCAGTAAAACGTTTTAATGCCATATTGAAGGATAACCCTATAGTGAAGCACTATACCTGAAAATTTAAAGTGGTAAAAATTCAGATTTAATGAGTGATCTCTTATCAAAATGAAATTATTCAAATGAAGCGTCAAACAAAATATTCAAATGATTATATAAATAGTGTTAACTTGTCAAATATACTCGCTTGTTTAGCTCACATTTTTAATGTTATTTTAAATATTTCATATGAAAAACATGTGTTTGAAAATCATTTTTTAAGTCGTCAATGAATAATGTGTTCCATTCTCAACTTTATTTTTAAAAAAAATAAGAAAATAAAAAAGGTATAATTTTCGCAATTTTAGTGTGAAATTTAAGAAGAGGATACATTTAGAAATAAAATATGCTATCAAACAAACATATTTAAGATATCATTATGTTGGATTAATTTTTTTGCAAATTATTCAATAATATCATAATCCCACAAGTACCTCCCAAAAAGGGGGGTTCTTTTGTATGGAAATACATGTACAAATGTAGTCTGAAGTAAAATAAATATACTGAATACATTTTTGGTGCATTTCATTTCAAACTAAACATAAATAAAAGAAAAAAAAATCTCTAAATTAAACCGAATAAAATTACACTGCTATATAAAAAAAATAATAACTCTCTTCATTCATTTTTTTAATCGCAAAGTTTTGTCCCCTGTCTCTTGTACAGCCAGATAGATGCATGTTATACTAATGAGTAATCAATGCACAATAAATTATGAATAATTAATTTTACCAAAACAGTAATAATATTTGTAGCATATGGTTTTATTGTGTTTCAGTTTTAAATACAACAAGATAAAACATACATACAATTATTAATACTCAGCTATTCTTTTTTTATCTTTGTAATATTTGTAAGCACATGTGTCAACTACCACATACATTTTATTTTACAAAAATATGCATTGGAGAATAATGGCGGAGATACTTGAAACATGGCTGATGTCGGGGAACACCTGCCTTCTAGTAAAATTATGTAACTCTTTCGATTTTAGACGTCACTGGTGTATAGTACATTTTTTTTCTTTATGAATTCAAGATTTTATATTGATGACTAGAGAAATAAGATATTAATGAAACCACATTTTCTTTAGTGAATAATATTAAAAAAATGTTTGATAAAGTTCAATTTCCGAGTTTTGGTGACATGCATCCCCACTTCATTTCCCTTTCTATGAAAATGAAGCACGAGTCTACTTATTTTGGAATGTGAGAACTTTTTATTCAAAATACAAGAATTGAATTTGAAAGTTGTCATTTGATTTATAACCTGTAAAAGTTCAAACCTTAAGAAATAATAGTTGAACACACCATAATGTGTCCTTTTTGTCGACGCTATTGGTCAAACAGCGCTATTGAGAACTGAATTTAAACGTTATGTCAGCAAGAAAATACTGCTAAACAATCTCATTGGTTTTGAACAGTTCTAAAAAAAAAAAATATAGAATTATATTGATTGATTGTTGCTTAGCGTCACCACATCAGCATTTCAGTTTTTTTCAGGACGAGATATAATCTTGTATGTAAATAAACGCTAGAGAAAACCGAAGCTGGACATTCCAAAAACACTGGCATCATTGGGCACACAAGAAACAGAACGAAAAAGACAAACAAAACATAAAAACACAACACAGAAAATTAAAGAGATTAGCAACACAGAGACCACCAAAACACTTGGCACTTAGATGGCACTATGGGAATATTTGATAGCCACAGGAAAACGGTTATATTATGGATAGATTCGGAACGTGAGCGGTCGTCGGGAATCGAATTTCCAAATCGACCCATATCATTACGCCCACGGCGATCTCTTTTTAGTGGTGTAAATTTACTTTTATCATCGTAACAAAACTTCTAAATAAAATAAATAATCTTTCATATTTGATAAATTTTGTGATTATCAATTTAGTCATTAAAAAAAATATGATATATATATATTTAAGAAAAAGAACATATATA